>JACEFZ010017245.1:365000-597500 GCA_014155875.1 Cepaea nemoralis
TATATTAAATTATATAACTAACACACAAACATTAATATCTCGGCTTGGAATTGACCTACAGACTTGAATAAGGTACCGTTGGATTTGATTTTTCAAGAGGTATCCAACTATGCATGGTGCTGAATTAAAAAGCAATTTAGAAAATGTCATTAAAGTGGCTAAATTTAATATCATGGGCAGAATACCATGAAATGGTATTAGGTAACACCTGTTTGCGAATGCGGTTTAAGAGCCGCTTACCAGGCGTTCGAAACGCAGCCGCGACCGATTTGTGCAGCAGTCCGTGTCGCGTTGTGTTATAACGTCTTGGTATGGGAGCCGGTCGTTCATAAAGCAATGGCAAACTACTGAACGTAACAACTTGCCTAGTACATTAACAGCAGCTGTAAAATGCTGGTGTTGACCGCGACGTCCTGTAAGGAATATGCTACATTTAAATTTAAAAAAAAAACAAAACACCTATTTAAAATACCATCCACGACGATTATATACGTGGAAAAGTCATGGAGATAATATTCCCAATCAAATTGACTACATACTGATTCCAAAGAGATTCAGAAGCAGTTTAATTGAGCAACAACTATACCAGGAGCAGATGGACACAGTGATCATGTGCCAATTATAGGATAGATGAGGTTAAGACTTAAAATCATAAAGTAAATCCCAAAGAACATCAAAGAACAGATATAATGCCATAGAGATAATACAGACTATTCATGAACAATGGGACATATTGCGGGAATCAACGCAACAGACATCAAAAGAAATTATTCCACCTAAACAGAGAATTGTAAAAAAGAAATGCATGACAGATGCAATTTTGCAGATGATGGCCGAAAGAAGGAAGAAACAGCAAGATAAAGAAGAATATAATAGAATAAATAAAGGAATAGTAAACAAATGCAAAGTCGCTAAAGACGTATGGCTGAATCAATAGTGCATGGAAATTGGGACAAACTATGGAAAAGACTCACATTCTAAGTATCAATAAAATTATACAATTACAGGTAGGAAAACACGAAATACCACTGGATGTCTAACATCGAGGAACGGTGCAATATTGATGGGATAAGATGATATAGTCAATAGATGGACGGAATTTCTGGAAGAGATGTATGGTGATGGAAGATCGGATGTAACTATTCACAACAATGGAAATGGTCCACCAATACTTGCAGCGGAAGTTTAAGATGCACTGCATCGCATGAAGAAAGGAAAGGCACTCGGTCCAGACAACATTACATTGGAGGAAGTTGAGACTCTATGCCATTTTTTAATCGAAATATTGACAACATTCTTAAATGACATCTACAATAGTGGGTACATTCTTAATGACCTATTAAAATGCACCTTTATAGCTCTGCAAAAAAAAAAAAAAAAAAACCCAGACGCGTATGGATACGAAGAGCATCACACAATAAGTATTGTGAGTTACAAGTAGTTATAAATGGTGAAAACAAGTAGAATTTTAGGCGGTTTTAAAGCGGCCGCCGCCATAAATGCTTGTTATCCCGCCCCCTGATCGTCCTTGCGAAAACGGACATTATTTTTTTGAATTTGGCGGACGTTTTTGTACTTCAGGTGTCTCTTACGGTTATCTGTTGTACTTCCAGTGTGGCTCCGGGGATGGGCACGCGAACCGGCCTGCGGGGTGTGCGATCGAGTGAGGGTGTAGGTATGGGACGTGATAAAACCCAATACATCGGTGCTTACAGACACGCTGAAAGCAATCCGTTCTCAAGTGATACTTTTTTTCAAACGTTTATTTCACACAAAGCAATGTATACTTACAAGGTGTAATGCGTGTTTCTTTTGTTGTATTTTACAGAGCGTTGCCGTTTGTTAGTGTTAAGTGTCAGATGCGTTTATAAAACAAATACATAATATACAGTTACGATAATATGACATTTATGGCATAGTGCATGTAAACACACATTACTTGCATTGCTTCATTTCCATCTCCACAAGCGGAATGTATGTTACACTTGTACAGCTCTCTCTCTCTCTCTCTCTCTCTCTCTCTCTCTCTCTCTCTCTCTCTCTCTCTCTCTCTCTCTCACTCTCTCTCTCTCTCTCTCCTTACACACATACATACACACATTTTATCTTGATCTATCTCGTGTTTTCTGAAGACCACATTGCATTGAATGCCGTGAGCTTGGTCATTACACTTTAAATTATCGTTCCCATTAAAACGTGGCTTCTTTGTCATTTCTGGGCCACATAGCTACCGAGGTGAAGCTTCACATTGTTGGTGTTGTTGGCCTGATGTCAAATTACAGAGCGACGCTCTAGCGCCCTGTAAATGCCCATGACACATTTTGTTTGGGGGGACAACAATCGAGGTTTTATAACTAGCAATTAGAGTCCATGACATGTCCCCAGAGGGGTAATTTGTCCATAGCTGTGATAGTGCCTGTGTGTGTCAAATGCAACGGGAAGTATTTAAACCTGACCACCACAAGCCACCTTTAAAAAAAACGAAATTAGTGTTCAGATCTTTACATAATCTTTCATCGTAGACTAGGAGTTTAGATTGTCCGTCGTGACGGGTGACGCACATTTCACCTGAACTTCTGGCAGACTCCTTCCAGATCTTCTCCAGGATGCCGACAGCTTCACCAAGACTTGGTATTTCGGATTTCAACTCCTTGAGAACAACTTCTCTTCCTTGAAATACTATGGAGTAATTTTCATCTAGAACACTCTTGATAGCACTTGATTGTTTTACCAATACTGTGAGTTATTGTAGAGATTCTATCACCCTTCTTGAACTATCGGGCTTCATCAACCCTAAATCAATATTCACAGAGTCATCACAATCCTGTCACTTATAATGACCTTCCTTAATCGTGAATCAGCATTCACAGATACATCACAATTCTATAACTTCTACTGGTTGCGAAATTCATGAATCGTGAAACACTATTCACTGATTCATTACACTCTAGACTTCATAAATCGTGAAAACATTATTCATTGATTATCACCCTCTAGACTTCATAAATCGTGCAACCTTAGTCGCTGGTTCATCATATTCTAGACTTCATATATCATGAAACACTATTCACTGATTCATCACAACATTGTAAGTCCTACTGACTTCATTTCAATCCAGTAATGAATAATGGCTTCTTCACAATGTTGAATTAACATTGGAAATTATTGATGGCTTTTTTCCAATGCTGAAAATAATATTGGCTTCTTTACAATATTGATTCAATATTTGCCGAGTCATCATTATAGAGCTTCATTCATCTATAGAGGGACCTTTTTGTGCGTGACAGAATCGCTGTGGTCTACGTGTCAAAGAGGGGCTAGTTCAAATCTGTCTGAGGTCCTCTGTTGCTTTGTTCGGAACTAGTCGATTTGTCTTCCCTCTTTTCAGTATATTTCTTTTTATTTGCCCTTTGCGCTTCAGACGGTGTAGGGTAGTCACGTTTGTTGAGGGGCAGCAGCGTGATAACAAGTATTTGGGGGGCTGGAGGTGTCGAGCTCTCAGCGTCAGACAGGTTCTTGGTTGAGTGTCCCCTTTTCCTAGTGACCAGCTGGAAACCGTCTTCATCCTCGTTATGTTAATCTGTCTGGGCGCTCGAGATGACTCTTTGTCGGACATTTATTACTCTAGTGGGAGTCCTCCCCACAGACTGTACACGCCGTACGGCGCCCCGGAACTGCGATGAAAACACGGTGTAGCTTATCTTCTACCCCATCTAACTCCATGTCCACGTAATGTGGTAGAGAGTCTTTCGGGTTGCACAGAAGTAACCACTTGTCCGAGCTGTTTTTAAGTTTATGCACTTCCGCATTTATATCTCCCGAAATATCCGCGGCTATTTGCTTCACTGTCTCAACCTTTGCGGTTGTAGGCATCCAGTGAATCATAACCTTTGTCTTTTCCTTCTCTATGTTTTAAATTACAATAGTTAATTTAGGATCCCGCAGTTTGGATTCATCCCGTGAAGCCGTTCATAATGGGCCGCTTTTACTTCCGGTGTCAGCGTAGCATACCATCTCTTCGGGTCCTCAAAACGGTAGATGGATTTCTTTTTCTGCTGCTTTCATCCGGAGTTTTGTGTGTGTGTGTGTGGACGTGATTGCCTTGTGCCTTTTTACAGCAGAGCTGCGTTCTTGCGCCGTTAGGCCGACACATCCGACTTCTGCTGGCATTTGTTGACCGGGTTAACCTTCCCGTGGAGATTGATTTGATTCCTTGCTTACCGATCCCACAAGGCCTCATCAAGACGCTCGCCAACAGCGGGTAGTTGAACCGAAATACATGAGGTCCTGATATAGAAAACACAAGTGTGTTTGCTTTATGGAACTTTCCTTCCGAAAAATCTTCTCTCGTGTTGACTTTGACACGTTTTACAATTTGGTTTTCCATCTTCGATAATCCGCGACAGAGTAAATCTTTAACACAGGTATACACGTGGTGAAAACAATCGAAATCACTTCCACAAAATTAATAACACTAATACGTTTGAATGGTCCGTAACAGAGGAAATCTTTAATCCAGATCTACACCTAGTGAAAACTAACGAAATCTCTTCCACAAAATTAATATCACTGATATGTTTGAATAATCCGTGAAAGAGAACATCTTTAATCCAGATCTAGGGACTTAAGTTTACGTTAGCTGTTTTCATTAAACATGTTATATTATGTTTTAATTGTGGCGGACAAAAATAAACGTAATTCGAAATTTCATTGTATGGCAAAGTGGCCAGAGGCCCAACAGATCATAATTATCCTACTAATTATTACAAATAGTGAACACTCGTGAACCGAAGTCAAGTGATACTTTTTTTTTAAAAAACGTTTATTTCATACAAAGCAATGTATATTTACAAGATGTAATGCGTGTTTCTTTTATTTGTGTATATTACAGAGCGTTGCCGTTTGTTAGTGTTAAGTGTCACATGTGTGAATATAACAAATACATACATATATAAGTTATGATAATGACATTTATGGCATAGTGCATGTAAACACACATTCCTTGCATATGCTTCAGTTCCATTTCCACAAGCGGAATGCATGTAACACCTGTCCATCTATTCCTCACACACACACACACACACACACACACACACACACACACACACACACACACGTTTTATCTTAATCTATCTCGTGCTTTCTGGAGACAGCAGTACATTGAATGCCGGGAGCTTGGACTTTAAATTATCATTGCCCTTAAACCTCAACGGCTCGGAACGCTGAAGAAGAAGAAGAAGAAGAAGAAGAAGAAGAAGAAGAAGAAGAAGAAGAAGAAGAAGAAGAAGAAGAAGAAGAAGAAGATTAAAATGTGGTTTCCTTGTAATTTCTGGGTCACTTAGCTACCGATGTGAAGGTTCACATTGTTGGTGTTGTTGGCCTGATGTCAAATAACATGGTGACGCTCTGGTGCCATGTAAATGTCCATGACACCTTTTGTTTGGGGGACAATAATTAGGGATTAATAACTAGCAATTAGAGCCCATGGTCTGTCTCCCGAGAATTTATTTTGTTTTTTAGTAATGTTTTATATTTTTTAAAATTTTATTGAACTTTTATTGCATTGTTAGTATTTTAACAGGCGTGCTGCGTGTATGGTATTTGTGTAGGTCTGTTTAACAGGGCGTTTGTGTGTCGAATCGGTGTGCAATGCGTTTCAACATCAAATTACAAAGTATATTTACATAGTATGCATAAAGTATGAACAATAACAAAATTAACTTAAGAATGTCCTTCCACACACCATGTGTTCTCTTTCACACCCACAACATTGAATGAAATGTTGGTGTGGGTGTCGGCTGCCCATGAAGCAAAACAAAACGCTGGAAAACCTGATGTTGACCGCACACGTGGCCAACTCTTGTACCACCTTATATATAAAGGGGGGTGGGGGGAGGTCTCACACACTGAATCACAAAGGATGTATTCTGAGTTAGCGGGATGAGAAGTTTAAAACCGGAAAGCTGCCGTGGTCCAAGGTGATTCCAAAGATTGAAATTGTGTTGGCTCTTGGCGTTTGGAGTGGGGTGGTGGTTATTGTAAAAGGTTTCCACGCAAACAAAAACACTTTTCGTTCACGCTATTTATGAAAACTATACGTTAATCCACGCATGACTAGGGGTCAAACATACATCAACACAGACACTAACCACAGAGATATATACATACCAAATATACATGCACACTTATGTGTATATTTCCACACACGAACACATACACGTATACCCATTTATACGTATATGTACAGACATATCTACATGCATGAACCAATACAGATATAGACGTATTTCTATTTTTGTATACCTTATCCAAATCCCACATACAGATTTGAAATGTGTATATTCTCTTTTGTCTAAGTGTTTTTGAATATTTGTGTGATTTTGTTTTGGACCATGTGCAGTATTATATGTGAGTTATATGTTCTGAATCTGTATGTTGCTGCATTTCTAAAGGTCCATACCACATACCTCTACTCTGCTAGTGCAGTCAACAATCTTGTGTGATTATCTTCTGTGGTTTTGGGTATTGTGTTTAAAAATATTGCTTTGTACATATCTGTCTTCTTTTTGGTGAATATCTCAATTAGTTGTCTTAAAGTGTCTAGTGCCGTCTGTACTGTTGGGCATGTAAAAAAATGTGGTCTTCTGTTTCTTGTATGATTTGTCTACAGAGTCGACATGGTGCTATTCGTTTTGACATGTGCGCTTGTTTTTCGGTAGTAGATGTAATGTTAAAGTAAACGATATGTAATTTCCCTCGCCTTGGGAGCTATGTTTGGGTTGTGGAGATTAGTAAATGTACATGTGTAGTCTTGTATGTAGTATGTTTTTCCTCTTTTAATTTTAACTTGTAGTGGGGTTGCTTGTTGTTTAACCAGGTATTTGTAGATTTGGCGTGTTGTCTTGTGTAGTAAGTGCTCACTCCCTCGGAGTGCTTGTATACATGTCTTATAGAATGCTGGTAGAGTTCCTAAGTAGTGTGGTGTATTAAGATGTGTTCTCCTAAAGTTTTGCAGTCTTATTTCTATATAGTAGATTGCTAGTGTGTGTTGTTCTTGGTGACTAAAGATGTGTCATATATGTTGGATTCTCAAAGCTTGAATCTTTGTGTCTATGTTTTGCAGTGCTATTCCTCCTTGTTTCTTGTCCTGTATGAGTGTCTTATGCTTTATGCAGTAAATTGTGCTGCCAAAGATGAAACGTTTGATGTGTTTGTTGATGTCTGTGATTGTCTGTCTTGGAGGGTCTAGTACTGTAACTAAATATATAATTTTGGGGATAATGAAAGTGTTGACCATAATGCTCCCGCCGAAAATTGTAGATGTCTTGTACTTGTATCTGTGTAACATGTCTATGATTTTTTTTGGGTGAGATTTTGCCATGTTTGTGCGTGTATCTGTCTGGAGTTGTTGAGAAATGTGATGAAATATACCATAATGTTGTCTGTTGCCGTTAGGTATGGAGGTAAATCGGCTTTATTTCTCCATTTTCCGAGACCCATTATGTGTGATTTGTGTATGTTTAATTTGGCCCCACTCCCTTTGCCAAATTGTGTAAATGTATGGAGTATCTTTGTGATGGATGTTTTGTTGGCGGGAAGAAAACGGTGTCGTCTGCGTATGCAGGCAACTTCCGCTCTCCCCCGCCTGGTATGAATGTGCCTGTGATGTTGGTGTCTTGTCTGGTTGCTTCTAGTAGTGGTTCTAAAACCAGTACATATAGGAGTGGCGACAGAGGACATCATTGTCTCACCGATTTTGTTAGCCGGAACCCCGCAGTGAGTGTGTGGTTAACCAATACCTTACTCTCAGGATTCCGGTATAAGATCTCTATCCACCCTCTAAAGTATATTCCTAAGTTGCATCGTGTTAATGTCTTGTGTAGATAAGAGTGGGAGATTCTGTCAAAGGCCTTCCCCTGGTCTAAGGACACAAGAGAAGCTTGACAGTCTTTCTCCTGTGTGTATGTGATGATGTCTCTAATGAAATGTGTGTGTTGGTGTATGTTCCTATGTGGTACTCCGCATTGTTGCTCAGGGTGTATAAGCTTTGGCATGTAGGGTCTAAGTTTCTGGGTCAGTGCCTTGGTAAGTGTTTTATAGTCTGTGTTCAGTAGTGATATTGGTCTATAATTTTTCATCTGTGTTTTGTCTGTATTGTCTTTGGGTATGAGTGTGATGTAAGACACGTTGCAGCTATCTGGTAGTTGTTGCTTATCAAAGGCGTCTTGATAGACGTTAAGAAGAAGACCACCTAAGATAGGCAAGAAGTCTTGGTAGAATTCTATTGTTAAACCGTTCGGCCGTGGTGTCTTGTCTTTGTTCAGTTTGCTGAGTGTGTGTGTTATGCCAGCCAGTGTTAGTTCTGTGTCTAGCCTCTTTCTGTCTTCGTCTGACAGCTTTTTACTGTATTGTAGAACATTGTCTTGTGTCTGTGTGTCTACTGTCTCTGCTGTAAACAGTTGAGTGTAGTATTGATTGAATGCTTCTGTTATTTGTGCTGGTTCTGTTTTCATGTTCCTTGCATGTCTATTATTTTGCCTATTTGTCTGCTGTGATGTATATTTTGTTCAATTGCCATGTATTGTTTGCTGGGGATATCTTGTATGATTGTGTTGAGCTTTGTTCTCAGGAGAGCACCATATATCTGTGTTGTTGGTGCTGCTCTAGCTGTTCCTCTAGTGTGTGAAAGTGTGGAGCATTGCTGTCTGTTTCGTCAGCTGTATGGCTGTTTGTATAAGTTGTTCTTGTCTTAATCTGTCTTTGTGTATGATGGATGCTAGTTGCTGTTTCCTGCTTCGTATTGTATTTTTCAGTAAGTCCCAGTATTGTCTGATGTTATCAGTCGGTATGTGGTTGGTGTATGTGTGTAAATGTTGTGTCATGTATTTTACGTATTTTGCATGCTTAAGAAGTGTGTTGTTAAATTTTTAATGTATTGAACATTTAAATGTCTGTGTATTTATGTTGCTTGTACTGATGTGTGCTAATATGGCTTTATGGTCTGTGTACTGTAATGTCTCTTGCAGGTGCCGAGTGTTTATTATGTGGTGAGTTGCGGGTATATATATCCTATCTAATCTTCTTCCTGTGTGGCGTATTTTATTTGTGTGGGTTGTTTCTCGCTTATTTGGATGTTTGTGTCTGAATATGTCTATTAAGGTGTGTTGTCTAAAATGTTTTGCAGTGTCTCTAACTGGGTTGTGCCTTCTCTGTTCATTCTCATCACTTGTGTCTTCATTTCTCCGCCTACTATATCCAGTGCCTATAATACACAGTTGAAATCTCCACAAACAGGAAAGTACTGCCATAACTATGATGCTGAAATTGAGGCAATCAAGATAGCAACAGAGAAATTACCAAATATCAGCCATGGCACACAAGCTGTAGTGCTGTTAGCGGATGCAAAATCAATACACGAGGCGCTCCTGTCTGGGAAATTGTCATAACTATGGACACTACTTTCTGAACTTGGCAGCCAGCGTAAGGTCACTGTACAGTGGATACCATCCCACTGTGGAGTACCCGAAAACGACAGAGCTGATCGATTGGCTAAGGAATGAGCAAAAGAAGAACAACCTGATGTGCCCCTTTCATACCACCACAAGAAAAGAGTGATCAATTCAGTCAGAAAGCCACCAAAACCTGCGCAAGACGACTACCACGTTATGGACAGACAAGAACAAATCGTTATTTTGCGCCCCAGAACAGGACCCATAGATTGCGCAAGCACATGTATACAAAATTCAAGATCCGTGAAGCAGCCATGTGCACGTGTGGATTGGCACCGCAGAAGCAGATTACACACTATAAGACTGCCCGAAATACAACATATCTAGGCAAACCATCTGGCCTAGAGAAACGACATTGGAAGATAAACGCTATGGACCGCTGAGTGAACTAAAAAAGACAGCGAAGTTCATACAAGAGACAAGATTGCAGTTGTAGACATATTTCAAGCGAACGAAAGAATAAGAAGAAGTCTCCTGGTGTGTTCTCATTGGACAGTGAGCATCAAATGAGATCTACAGAAAAGGTATCAGAGATCCTGGTTGGTGGACATAATATAAATAACTTACGTTATGCTGACGCACCGTCTTGATAGCAACAAGTCAGAAGGATCTACGGGAAATGATAAATATAGTGGTTGTAGAAAGTGAAACAATGGGCCTTAGTTTGAATAACAGAAGGAAAAAGAAAACAAAGTCATGGTGATATTGTAACAAAGCACACACAGAGAGGACTAACGAGTTCTGCTGGTTGAATATAAATTGAGTTTTATTTCAAATTGATGACCACTACAACAATCCTATTACAATTCCGTATTTATGGTGACTTCTCTCCTCTAGTCTTAGATGTTTACTGACTGCCCTAACAACAAGCTACGTCACGACTTGAGCATCTTTCTTCCCATTCCATCCTGATGCTCAAGCGTGCTGTAGCTTTGCCCACCTAACTTATACATTCTGCTACACCTTCCTATGTTTTCAGAAAGACTTTTTCCCTTAAAAAGTCTTTACTCCTAATCCCTCTATTCTATTCCCTCTCTTTCCTTACCTCCCACAATTCCTCTAATCTTCTCCAAACCAACTCTATTTTAAGTAAATAGTCTATTCGTAACTCTTTCCCCTGTCATATAGTAAACGACTATGAACTTCTTCTTCGTTTCTGACTCTTCAAACATAACACATATTATTTACATATCCTCAATAACATTTAAATCTTAACTTTATACAATACATCATAATACATATGGTTACCTTTTTGAAACTCCTTCTTCTCTTCATAGCAATCCGCTTAAAATTTCAAACGCTGTACTCTTCTGATACCAACTCCCTATTGTCATCACCAACATTACTTACTAATTCTCTACTTTCAATCAACCTGAGAACACTCGCACATGATAGAAAGACAAAGAATCGGTGCGCACCGGAGATTCAAAGAAGTAGAACTCTTCCACACAAAAACCACACTCACCTAAATCACCCACACCTTTACCCCCCTATGTCATTTGAGACTTTATGTAATAAAGTCTAAAACAATTATATCTTCTACAGTACCACTTATTATGGTAACAGTTTACGCTGCTATCTACAGCCTCAAATACCAACCATCAAAAATTATTATTCACTCCCCAAATGTCTATATATTACAGACACTACTAATTTTATGGCTCTGAACCTTACTTCAACCTCACATTGTAATGGCAACCACAAAATACATCCCGAGGACACAATTAAAAAGGTCCATTATCTCTCAAGACCTGTCCTAATACACATCACCTCACATAATATACCTCACTCAAAATTCTCTCTTAATGTCCATTTATTATGGGCATATCTACTAAAACCTCCACTTGTCAATTTATGCCGTTATCAACAGCAACCATATACTGCCCCTAACTCATGTCTGTGACTGCTTGCAATCAACGTTATTCTATCTCAGTCCATATATCACGGACCCCCAAAACCTCCTTTCATTTTGTCTCCCCAGTGACAATGTTCATTTCTCATTAACACACCTACAACCCTTTACTATTGTACTGCTATCCACAGTGTCTAATCAACCATGGATTCAATTCATGTTTTACTATTTGTCTGGGGTAGCACGTTACCCACTTCTTCTATAAGCCAGCAATCCCGTGTCTCTTATGAAAGTACATCATGGCTCTTCTGACCCCATGGAAACTATGTTCAAAACTTTCCCCTCATTTACCCCACTGCTATATACGTTATTCAGATTAATCTTTTCTTCTCCAATATGGCGTCCAATCCATATATATTCAATCCATGCTGGCTTAAATTTCCTATAACCATTTTACTTGTGTAGTAACCCCGTCGTATGTTTCCAACACTTCATAGCCATATCAACCTCTCTACGCTGATTATCACAGCAACCAGAATATACCCATGAACTTATTATTCACAAAGAGAATGTGTCTCTCTATTAGTTCTCAGTAGTTTATTAACTCTTTTTTTGAACGTAGGGTTTTAAATAAAGCCCCATGTATTGTCTTTATTCTAGCCAACACCATAACTATTTGTAAATTAAACTTACTTAACTAAATTTCTAACATATTTATTAACAAGGTAACTAACATTTAACATACAAGACAATTCACGTAAATTATGAGTGAAGCGAAATAAAATCACAACAGGACATCATACCCCCCCCCCCCCCAAGTTTTTTTATACATGTTTATGTTTCCCCTCATATTAAATAAAGATATCAACTCATTCAAGGAAAAACATATTTTAAAATAATATAACATGCATCCTATTAAATTAGAAGAAAATATCTAGTGTTACCTAACACTACTGGTCTCTTTTACGGACCAATAGTTTGTACGCAAAAGTCTAAGAACACAATAATCCTATTCTAAAATCACATAGTGACAATCATTTTACAGGACCAAATCAAGCAAAAAAAACATATTATATATGAGGCATTGAAAGCTCAAATTCAATAAAAAACAACTGTCTTCTCACTAAGAGAAGGTTTTCAAAAAAAAAAAACTATTCACATAGAAATAACTACTTAAAGTGACCAAGCAATATTGGCCTCCTATACGAACCAATGTAACACATATCTATTCACCCAAGTCATGCCTATTTTATTATAAAACAAAACAACTCAATGCCAAGCATTAATGACAAAATACGTATATATATATATATATATATATATAATATATATATATATATATATATATATATATATATATATATATATATATATATATATATATATATCTGTTACCTACAGACTATTCTCATAATTTAGAACAATATCTGGTCTCTCAATAAAAGTCATTAATTAATAAATGACCGTACTTTTTCTAGAAGTCAATCATTGATTCTCTCCCCTCGCAACTTTCCATCTTTTACAAACTAACTCCTAACACATCACAATATCTGGAATATAACCACTGTAAACTACAGGTCACTTCATTTTATCTATTACCAGTGTGATGGCTATCTCAATGTCACCTACCAGTCATCTAAATACTAATAGAATCTGTGGCTCGGCACACCAATTGTTTCCCCTGGATTTGTTCCAAGTATTACTACAACTACTTAATCATTACCGTTAACTACGGTATTTCTAGCACCAATAAAAACTTGTCTATTTACTATAGAGCTCTCACTAATACATCTACCTGTTGTACCATTGACTAACTTATCTATCTAAGAAAACTCAAGAAGTTGAAACATAAAATCAATCAGCAATTACATCACAGAGAGAAAAAAATTATATGCTTCACTCGAATTTACATCTATATTAGTTATCTTAATGCCTAACTACTCCTCAAGATCATTTATGAAAAGTATCAATAGAAGCCTTTTCCATTTCCACTGTCTCATATACTTCATCAAGTATCTCTTTCCTTTTTGAATCATGAAACTTATATCTTGCTATCTGCAGTATTTTCTATCCATTTACTTCCTACGTTTCCACTTCTTCAATAACTCCAAGTTTCTTTGAATAAGTGCTATCTCCACATCAATATCTTCTTCTTCGTATAACTTATTAGTTTCTTCCATACTACTATTTGATTCTGACTTTTCATCCATTTCCTCTTCTTCATCTGTATGTCTCTCGCTAGCAGCCGCTAATTTCTTCCATTCAATATCCCATCTAATTTGTCTATCATTATTTCTTAAGGACCTTTCTAGTAGAGGCATATCTTCACCGCTTGTTGAATAATCTCTAATTCTTCTCTGTCTTTTTACTTCTTTTTCTCTTTGTTTATCCATTCTTCTTTTCGTTGCTTGTCTAGTATTCTTAAATGGAGCACCTATTTCCTCTTTCATAGATTCTATACTATCATAATGACCCTCATTCACATTTTCTTCTTCTATCGTTTTCGGTATTGTCTGTTCTTGAGTATCATCGCAAACTGGAGTTGTTATTAACTGATTTTGTGCTGGATCTTTTCCAAAACCTGGGGTTATTGTAGCTCCTCTGACGACTTGTTCATCTAAGTATCCGGTGTCTGAATAATAATTATTATTATAATTATTTCCCTTCTCATCCTCATCTCTTCTTAAGTGTTCCACGTGTGCCCTTGCCACATGTCCCGTGATCTGGTTCTTGATACTATACGATACATTTCCTAGCTTTTCCAAAACGTAATAACCTGGAACCAAACTAGGAGTTCCTTCTATGCTTTTTGTAATAAACTCTATCACCCACTTTAAATTCCTGTAATTTTGTATTCACGTTTTTGTACTTTTTCTGTCTTTCTCTAGCTTTAATTATATTATTCTTTAATCTTACGTGTGCTTTATGCATTTCTTGTATGATGGTCTCTTGAAAGTCTTCCCCCATATATTTCCGTCTTGGTTTTAACAGATTATCTATAGGTAGTATTGGTTCTCTCCCGTGTATTAAATAGAATGGTGAAAACCCCGTACTCTCATTTTGATTTGTGCGTATAGCGCTAAGCACAGGTCCTAAGAATAGATCCCAATCTTTTTCATGTTCATCAACAATCTTTGATATTACATCGTACAATGTCCTATGTTGTCTTCCATTCCTAGCATTTGAAGAAGGTCTATAGTATGAGGTCTTTATATGTTTTATATTCAAATCTTTTAATAACTTTTCAAATTTTTTATTCACAAATTCTTTACCATTATCCGTAAGTACACTTTGTGGGCAACTAAACCTTGGTATGAATTCCTGTAAAAAGATATTAATGATAGTATCTGCGCTCTTATCTGGGATTGCATAGATTTCCGGCCAGAGACTATAGACGTCCACTATATGAATCAGATACACATTCCCTGACAACGTTCTAGGGTGAGGACCTGATATATCTAAACTAACTTTTTGCATAGGAAACTGAGGAATATCCGTATCTTGTAGAGGACATTTAATTGTTTTCATATTCCTTAATCTGCATCTTTCACACGTATCAACATATTTGCAAGCAGTTTTAAATAAATTTGGCCAATAATATTTATTCGTGAGTGCTTTCACTAACTTATCACGACCTAGATGACCATTCTTATCATGATATGCTTTTAAAACTTCACTTTCCAAATGTTTTGGAATATATTTTCTTAGCTGTTCGTTTCTTTCACTCATGTAATATAACTGTTCATCCTCTTGCAAAACTAAATAATTCTTCTTATACTTATTCTCCTCCGTTTTTTTAAATTTCTGTTTTATTTGTAAGACTTTTGGATCTAATTCTTGTTCTTCTTTCATATTAAATTGTGCTAAATGTGGGTCTTCTGTTCTAGGTTCAGACTCTTGATCCGATGGTAAACTCTCAAACTCTTCTCTATTTATTATGGCAGAATCTAATATATTTAATTGCCAGTTTCGGTCGTCTATCTCCGGTTCACCTTCATCTTCTGTGTCTCCTGATGACTGTGGATACGGGATCCTAGACAATAAATCAGCACATGTGTTAATCCTACCTGGTATGTATTCAATTTTTGTATTGTATCCCTGTAGATTCAATGCCCACGTCTGTATTTTCCTGTTCTGCACTGGAGCTTCTAACAGAGATTTTAAAGGCATGTGGTCAGTTCTAATAACAAAATTTGCGTTATGTAGATAGTAGTTAAGTTTCTGTAGAGCATAATGAATAGCATAAGCCTCTTTCTCGATAGTCGACCATTTGCGCTGAGACCTGCTAAGTTTATGAGACAAGAAATAAATTGGCCTTTCATTTTTAGTCCCTGGTATTCCAGATTCTTTTCCTTCATATGGTTGAACCAAACACGCTCCTATAGCATTATCTGAAGCATCTGTATATAGTACTAGCTGTTTATTCAAATCTGGATGCGTCAATAGTGGTACCACTGTTAAGCTGTTTTTTTAAAAACTCGAACGCTTTTTGACACTCATCATCCCACTTAAATCTAGCGTATTTGCCCGTTAAGTTAGTAATAGGTTCTGCTATTTTTGAAAACCCTGGAATAAAGCGCCTATAATACCCACAGGTTCCAATAAACGCACGCACTTCTTTTACGTTAGTTGGAGGAGGTAACTCTTTAATAACCTTTATCTTGTCTTGGTCTGGTTTAATTCCGTCTCTATTAATAATATACCCCAAATATTTTGTTTCTGTTTTTAAAAACTCGCATTTACTAAGCTTCAATTTAACATCATGTATTCTTAATCTGTCGAATACTAATCTTACATGTTTTAAATGATCATCCACATCCCCTGCTGTATAGATTAGAATGTCGTCTATGTATGCCATGTAGTGAGATGGAGCCGTTCGAACCCCGAATGGCATTCGTAAAAATTCGTAAGAACCCATATGAGTACAGAATGCACTTTTCTTCTGAGCATCCTCTGACATCGGGATACACCAGAATCCTGATCTTGCGTCTAGTGTCGTGAAGAATGTAGAGCCATTAAGTAACCCCAAAATATCATCAATCACCGGCAATGGGTACGCTACATTCTTAGTGATTTTGTTCAACGCCCGATAGTCACAGCAGAACCGATGTGAAACATCAGGTTTGGTCACGATGACGATCGGAGATGACCATTCCGACTTTGATCTTGTTATTATTCCTGCTTTCAACATGTCTTCTATTGCTTTTTCGACAATTTCTCTATTTCTTAAGGGAGTTCTATATGGTTTTAAACTAATTGGTGGATGGTCTCCCGTATCTATTTCCATTGTAACTGTTTTTGTCCTTCCCAATTCTAAATCATTAATTGCAAATACATCCTGATTTTCTTTTATAAGTTGTTCTAATACTTTCTTATTTTCTGGTGGAGCTTTTAACTGTGCCAACAATTCTTGTTCCCTTGTCATTTTGTCTAATGAATGTATTTGGGCTATATTTCTTCTGAATGGATGGATCAATTCATCCTTCTGCACATTCCCTTTTCTTCCGCGTCTGCGTCTGTTATTAATTCTTTCACTAGGAGTTTCTGAATAGTTTGTTCCCGGCATCTTTACTCTATCTGTTACTAATATGTCACTAATGTTATGTTCTAGTTTGGCTATTACACATCCTCTGTATAGTCTAATTTCTCTACCTGTGTTGTTAATAATCATTACTGGAAAGGTTAAGTGTCTATCTAATGATACTATTCCATCCGGGACTTCTAGACCAGGCTCATCAATTACTTCCTTTTGCAATTCAGTGATTCTAACTGTGTGTCCTGCCACATAATATGGGTTTCTCTTTACCTTTGCTTGTATCAAATTAACCGACTGTGGTTTTAACGTCGTAGACATTTTAACTCTAACTAGTGCTGATATATGCATGTCTTCTTCCATATCTACATATACGTCCTTGAATTTTAATTTGTGTAAATCAAAGAAAAGTCTTACTCCATTTGTTATTAAAAAATCTCTTCCTATAATTATATTTCTATTTAAATCTTTCACTACATGAAAAAGATGTCTTACGTTGATCCCTCCTAATTTAAAATTGATCATTGTTTGTCCAATTACTTGTAAATTCTGTCCTGTAACAGAGTGAAGATTATTATGACTCTTAAATATTCTACAATTTCTCATTATTTTATATAAAAAACTTTCTTTAATTACACTAACCTGAGCTCCTGAATCAATTAATGTACGAACTCTATATTTTCCTATTTCTATTATACATGAGCTAGGATCTGTTTTATTTTCTTTAAACTGTTTGATTTCATCTAGTTGAAAGTATTCTCTACTCGTCCTACTATACCTGTTATTAACATATTCTTTAAATCTTGGGACCTTGTTATTTTCCCTCCTACTACAGGTCCTATTTAATAGGTAGGGCGCCGGTTTTCCTGCGTTCTTGTACCTGTAAAATTTCTGTGTCTATCTTCAACATTCCTGTTCAACCTGCTATTGCCATTTCTACTTTGTGTATTCGACTGGACACTCCTGTTACCAGAGAAGCGAAACACGTGTCCGCGTTGACCACAAAACCAACAGACTATATTTGTGTTATTTGTGTTACCTACTGTCTCACTTGTAGGATACCTCATTTGTCTTCTTTTGTTGAAATGTCTAATAAGTACGAACACTGGCTCAGGAATAATGGGCCCAGAATCGGGCATGTAAACATATGCCATCTATTAGGGAAGCTGCCCGAACTATCACTTATACTTAATCACAATTTTCACATGTTTGGCGTTAGCGAAAGTCGATTAAATGGCAACATCTCAGATGATGACATCGCTATCAGAGGTTTTAAAACCATTAGAAGAGATCCCTATCAGAAACAAGTGACGGGTATTGCAGTTTATATTTCCAACTCGCTTAACGCCCACCGCAGGCTAGACTTTGAAACCTGTGAGATTGAGTGTGTATGGATAGAGGTTAACCTTCAAAATTGCATACCGCTAGTAGTTGGCTATCTTTATCGAAACCCCAGTGCAGGAAATATCTGGTATGAAAAATTCACCACTATGGTGGATGTAGTCTTTAGTAATGCTAGGGAAATAATATTGCTAGGTGACTTCAACATAGACGCTAACAAATCAAACAAAACATGGGAAAACATAATAGAGTCATATAATTTCCAACAGTTAGTCAAACAAGCCACTAGAATCACTAAATCATCTGCAACACTTATAGATCATATTTATACTACGTGTGCTGATAACATCACAGAATGTAGTGTACCTATCAATGCAATGAGCGATCACTATCCAGTATGTTGCACGTGGTCGAAAAGGGGCACCAAAACTCCCAAACACAAACATATAAGCATAAAATATAGAAATTACAAAAATTTCAATCGAGACGTCTTCTTACAAGATTTGGTCAACTCATCTCTAGGTTATGTTTACCAGCTTCCTGACCCAGACGATGCTCTGGACCACTGGCTAAAGACCTTTCTAAGTATATTTGATAAACATGTTCCATTTAAGGAAGTTCGTGTTAAACATCACACAAAGCCCCCGTGGATCACACAGGAGGTAGTTGAACTTATGAGAGATCGCGACAGGGCTCACAAAAATAGAGATCTAACTATGTACCGTAGTCTGAGAAACAAAGTTCAATATGTTATTCGGAAGGAAAAGAAAAACTATTTTAAGAACATAGTAATAGATAAAACCAACACTAAAGATATATGGAAAGCAATTAATACCTTGACAAACAAACACAAATCATCACAATCATTACCATCAAATCAGGTTACATGTGATCAATTCAGTAGATACTTTCAGTCCGACATAAACCAACTGAAGGCTGCAATACCAGATGCGCCTCATGACATATCTTTATTATCATCATTCTGTGAGAACAAATGCTATGGACACATTTCCTCCAACATACCGCTAATGACGACAACTGAAGTATTTACTCATCTCCGTAATCTAAAAAACAATAACTCATCAGGACTAGATGGAATTAGTAGTCGGATCCTTCGCCATGCTGCACCGGCGATCTGCGAGTCACTAACTTTTAAATATAAT
Source organism: Cepaea nemoralis (assembly GCA_014155875.1). Classification (NCBI taxonomy): domain Eukaryota; kingdom Metazoa; phylum Mollusca; class Gastropoda; order Stylommatophora; family Helicidae; genus Cepaea; species Cepaea nemoralis. Next base: position 384,399 of record JACEFZ010017245.1, read on the forward strand.
CAATGTCTAACCAGAGGTCACTTCCCATCAGCCTTTACAATCGCTAAAGTGTATCCTCATTTAAAAGCTGGTCCTCTAGACGATGGTCTCATGAGTAATTATAGACCAATTTCCATATTATCCTCATTATCCAAACCGCTAGAAAAGCACATCCACAAAACAACACTAGATCACTTAGTTCGCCATAAACTGATAGTTGACAGTCAGTCAGGATTTCGGCCAAAATATTCTTGCCATACGGCACTAACAAACATGATAGAAAACTGGCATCAAAATATTAACAACAATACTATATGTGGAGCGGTGTTTATAGACTTTAGGAAAGCATTCGATATGATAGATCATACTATTCTAATTAAAAAACTAGAAACAATGAAAGTAAGTTTTAATATAGTGACATTAATAAAATCATTCTTATTAGACAGAAAGCAAGTAGTATCACACAATAAAGTTTTATCTCAAGCCATTACCATTAATATTGGAGTACCTCAGTGGTCTATTCTTGGCCCTCTATTATTTGCCATTTATATAAATGATCTTCCATTAAATCTGTCGACGTCCTGCGATCTATTTGCTGATGACTGCACAGTATATACAAACGCTGTTGATCGTAATGTGCTAGAATTATCCTTGCAACAGGAAATAAATAGTGTAGTTAACTGGAGTCATGCAAACCGCATGCAAATTAACATTACTAAAACAAAGTCTATGTTAATAGGAACCAGGCAAAGACTTCACACTCTAAACTCGCAGAGAACTCTTCAGCTGCACATTGGCAGCACGCCTGTAGAAAGTGTCACCGAGCACAAGACACTGGGTGTTATCATAGATCAAAATCTAACTTTTAACTCACATGTTCATGCTCTAGTTAAACAAATAGCCATAAAAGTATACCAACTTGCCAAAATTAAAAATTTCCTTGACGAAAACACAAGAAAGATATTCTATACTTCTCATATACAAACACATATTGATTACTGCTCCACAGTCTGGGATGGATGCTCCAAATCAATAACAAAACGCCTATATTCACTCCAGAAAAGGGCAGTGCGTTTAATTAATGGTGAAAAGCTTACCGACAATTCTAACCTATATAAACGTCTCCGGTTACTGCCACTCCACAAGCGCCTGCTTTTTAATAAGACCAAACTAATTCACAAAATCCTATTTCAAAATGCTCCAAGCTACCTTTGGCCATTGTTTAAATATAACGCTAGACATAGCGAACGACTAAATATACTTCATGTCCCTAAACCTAGGATAGACTTATATAAAACAAGCTTAGCATACTCTGCCGCCCAGTTGTGGAACAATCTTCCACAAGAAATCAAAGACACCACCAATCATGATACATACATTCGCAACCTGTTTGAACACTACCTTAGTACAGACTACATGCCCCCATAACAAACAACACAAAAAAGACAATAATGGTAACTTATCTCAAACGACAACTAGCCAAAAAACATTCCCTTATGTATGGCACGTTACACCCTCCTTAGGTATTTATAATGCCCATGTTAAACACTGCCTCAGTGAGTCATTTGTTATTGATTATTTTTCATGCGTTTTAATGTTCTTTTGTTGTCAAAAGTTGCTTCATAAGTGATGTTGAATGAAAGAATGTATGAGAGGAAATAGAGAAGAAGGGCAGAATGTCAGACGGGCCTGCGTGCCCAATTCTTAACCCTTTGAAAATAAAGACTTATTATTATTATTATTATTATTATTATTATTATTATTATTATTATAAGCATTTCTATTTCTACCTTGTAACGTCTGTATACTTCTTCTCCTATTCCATCCGAACCTTGTTTGTCCTATCTCCATAGGCTCCTCAATCCTGTCTTCTCGACTAGTTCCTATTTCTCGTCCTGTTCTCAATCTAAATCTACGTCTCAAATTTTCTTCTTGTACCGCAATATCTACAGCTTGTGATAACCTCTCGGGGTTTTCTCTCATCAGCTTAAACTTCAGTCCATCGGATTTTATGCCATCTACAAAAATCCCGACTAACATCCTCTCCACCTCTTCTCCTCGTACATTCTGTCCTAAGAATGCTTCTTCAGCTAGGTTAATCAACCTATCGCTGAACAATTGTACCGTCTCTCCAGTGTTTTGTTTAGACTGTCTTAACACCGAAAACGCATGTTGTGGGTCCGTTATTTCCGCGTACTTATGGGCCAGGTCGTCTTTGAACTGCTCCAATGTCTCATCTACTCTAGCCTCTAATTTTCTTCTGATATGATCTGAAACCGGTTCTGTTGCTGCTTGATAAGCAAGTTTCATTTTCTCTTCATCTGATGCTGACACCAAATATGCATATTTCTCTATGGAAGTTACCCACTTCTTAAAATCTTTTGCCTGTCCGCTAAACTTAACAATTTCAGTTGCCATTCCTTGTTGTTTCATGACTGTGTTAAGTCTATCTATCACTGTTCCTACCCCCGTCAAAACTTGTGCCAATGAATCTTGTTCTGTCATGCTGAAATATTTCTGTATACACTAATAAAATCAAATTCACATTTGTAACCAGCTAATTTAAAGATATGATCGTATTTACTTTACACAATAGGAATTGTTCAACCAGTCAATGGTACCTAAAATGATATTTAAGGTTTACTAATTACCATTTTCTCTGCTCCCGATCCAAGAAAGACGGATTTCTCTATGTTCGCTGAAAATTTTCTTGTCAGGTAGAACTCAAACGCTAGGAGTCTGTGTTAGTTGAAATGCTCCTCCAACCGATCACGCACTTCAGGGAGTTTCTTCTTCCAACGTCTCAGTAACTTCAGCCCCTGGTTGGGCCCCTACCAGCCTTGAACCTTCTCTTCACCCGATAACAGGGCACATCAAAGCGACGTCTTGAAAACTGGTGTAGCTCACTAAAGCGATAATTTGGGTCCCCTCTTCAGTAGGTCGGCAGCCCAGTCTGCCCCTCCCACTTCCGAGAGTTCCCTAACGATATCGCCTCTGTTGATGACCTTCTCATTCCTTCTTATCCTTCAAATGAACGATTGACTTGTTTCCTCAGACACTCAAGGTCACGATTCAACGGCTTTCAGTTCGCTCCAGGCAATGTTGATGCGAAGTAGATAACTGCTCTCTTAGTACAACGTCTCTACTTGATTCTATTTGCCTTGAAGTTTCTTTTTCCTGAGCCTCTTATTTCGAAGGATCCAGAAAAAACGTGCTGGTTTTTCTCATTCTTTTGCTCAGTAAGATGGTAACAATCGCACAGCAACCCGCCATGGCAAGCCGGTTTTCATACCTCCTGATAACAACTGCCTGTACAGCTAGGATTCTTGATAGCAGGTCCGTACAGCGAGGTTCACTGAAGAATACTTACAGACAACCACCCCTAGCCGGGCTTTTGGCTGCTGTAACTCTCACAGACGACGTAGTGGCCATTTAACAAACTCGTTTGAACGTTCAATATAAGTGTAGAACCGTGCCGTAACCCTGTCTCTGGGCAATTGATACGAGCAGAACAAAGATCTTCATAATTTTGGAGTTACTTCGAAGTGTTACATAGTAGACAGCGTTTTGAGATTCCGCGACAATCCAACTAGGGACCCTGGTCACGGCACCATTTCGTCCTCTGTAACAAAGCACACACAGAGAGGACTAACGAGTTCTGCTGGTTGAATATAAATTGAGTTTTATTTCAAATTGATGACCACTACAACAATCCTATTACAATTCCGTATTTATGGTGACTTCTCTCCTCTAGTCTTAGATGTTTTCTGACTGCCCTAACAACAAGCTACGTCACGACTTGAGCATCTTTTTTCTCATTTCATCCTGATGCCCAAGCGTGCTGTAGCTTTGCCCACCTAACTTATACATTCTGCTACAATATCAAAGAAACAGAATGTGCCTATATGTGCAATTAAAGCAAAGTCCTCGAAGAGAGAGAGAGAGAGAGAGAGAGAGAGAGAGAGAGAGAGAGAGAGAGAGAGAGAGAGAGAGAGAGAGAGAGAGAGAGAGAGAGAGAGGCCCGTAGGCTCCAGCGACATTTGGAAAGTCGTTATCTGCTTCCCAAAGGGCTCTGGAGTTACCGGCCTTGGAAGGACACCTGGGCCAATGCTGCAACTTTTGCATTTGATGTCTATGAGGGTCTCCAAGATAAACAAGAGACAGTGGCGGTAGCTCTTGACCTGCAGAATGCGTGTAACAGGGTCGAGTATGATCTGTTGATATACACTATGTTGGGCATGAAGGTCTGCTCTTGCCGTGTCAGATGAGTTTAAGCAGTCCTTTATGGGCGTAAGGTTGCACTTCGCATGGTTTCCTGGACTTCTGATCCCTGTACTAGTATACCTGGGTTGCGACATGGATCTGCCATGTCCCCAGTGTTCTTTAATGTCTACACCAGCAAAGTCGCAGCTATTGAGTCACCAGATGTTGGTAGAATCTTGCCATTTGCAGATGATGTGCAGGTGTACAGACAGAGCAGGGACAGGGAAAGTTTGGTTGAAGACATACAGATGGCAGTAAACAGGGTGGCGGAGTGATGCAGGGACGTAGATGCCATTATAGACCCATACAAGGCATAGGTTGTGTGGTACTCCCTGGATAACCGAATTGTGAAAGCAGATGTCCCATATATTATATTGCATGGATGTCCTCTTAGTAGAGAGAGTAAATTGAAGTACTTGGGTATCACCCTTGATAGGTGTATATGTCTTTTAAGGATCAAGTCGGAGGCTTTGGTGGTGAAAGCTGGTAGGTGACTTAGTATATTGAGGGCGATGTCAGCAGCCGGTGTAGAGCAGAGGATGCATTACAAGCTCTTTCAGCAGTTAATAATTTATGTCATTCATTGAGTATGGTTTGGGGCTGCTGACAGTAACAAAGAGCCAGCTTGAAAGATTGGACCGCATACAGAATGTGGCCATGTAGATGATCCCGGAGTGCAGAAAGGACACACCAATTATATGCACGAGGCATGTCCTGGCGCTACCAACAATGGCCGATAGGCATCCTTCAAGCCAAATGGTACTTGAAAGTTGCTGTAGATAGGGATCACCCTCTGCGTGAAGCCATGGATACGGTCAAGGGTCAAAGACTAAGATGAGGCAGGTCCTGGATTGCACAGGCAGAAATTCAAATAGCTATATGTCAGGTATGTGATCTACAGACCATCAATCGTGGAAAAGAGGAGGCTGAAGTATCGGAAGACATGACCGTCTGGCACAATTTAATAGTAAAACTGGGTCGTGAGTGCAGAGAATGAACAGTAGGCCGCACAGAGTTTGAGGTGCAGCAACTGATCCAGAGTAACACACATCAAGTTGACATAGCGATTTATATCGATGGGTCAGTGGTGAAAAACAGACGGAGTGGCTGGGGTTTCATTGCGAAGGCTAACGGAAGATTCTTAAAAAGGGAGCGTCTGGCATATGAGGCTACGACCTCCAGCATGAGAATGGAAGTGGAAGCAGTCATAGCGGCATTCCGTTGGTTAGAGGAGACCACTGCAACACGCATTGTCTTCATCAGGGATTAAGCAAGGTGGAGACAGGACTATTTCGTGTGGAGTGGCTCACCTCGCTTCAGAGATCACGAATTGTGAGAATTGTATGGGTTTCTTTTTATTTTCTCCGTGGCCAAGCGTGAGTGCGGGGGAATGAACAGGCTGATAGGCTGGCAGTGAATGCACCTCTTGGTGGTAGATTACATATGGACAAGGGGGAAGTGGTCGTGCGCCTGTGGGGAAGGTAGGGGAACAATCTGAGAACCGGCATGTGGAAAGGATGAGATTGCGGGGGGTAGGCAGGGGTTTTGGTAGAATCTCAAAACTGAGAGGGAAGGCCAGGAGAACTTTCAATCAGATAGCGGTGGTTACGATTAAAGTGTGACTCTTCGCTGGCTGTTAAACGAGGGGACGGAGCGCGTATGGGAATGTCCTGAGTGCAGTGATGTCAATTCTTAACTCAAATCAACTCAGATTAAAGTAAATGACGTTATTTTGGGACAAGTGCAGAAACTGAGATATCTAGGCACATGGATAAGATCAGATGGAAGCTGCATCACCGAAATAAAGAATCGAATAGGACACACAAAACTGTATTCTATCAAATGAAGAACGTTTTGTGCAGTAAGTCATTGTCCTTGAAAATTAGAAAAATAGTTCTAGCACGTTGCCGGCTCTGTGGCCGAGGGGTTAGCAGCTTTCTCCGCTAACCCCGAATGCTCTCGTCACGTGACGCGACGAGAATTAGCAGTGGTTCGAATCGCAAAAGTGTCTTATGAGAGTATGGAGCCGGTCGCTCAGAAAGTCGTGGCGTGCTGATGAGCGTAATCTAGCCTAGGAATCAACATACAGCTGAAAGATGCTGGTGTTGACCGCAATATCCTGAAACAGGATGGAAACGCGGGGGAAAAAGTTCTAGCACGTTATATAGAACCAATTTTAACACACGGCTGCGAATACTGGACAATTAGCAAACGGGGGAAAATAAATCCATGGAAGCCTTGGAGATGTGGTGTTCTAGACGAATGCTGAAAATTAATTGGACAGCGAACACAAGACAACCGTAAATATTTGTGGAAAGAGAGATAGAGGAAGACAGGGTGAGAAGATTCTTGACAGTCCTTTGTCATGGCACGGAAGGGGAATCAACACACGAATTGATCCTTGCTGTCGGAGATCGCAATTTGCCGAGAGGCTTGATCGCCCATGCCAGCCGGCAAAGCACTGGATGATGATGAATGAAGACACCTTTTTATGTTTAGGGGTGTCTAAATCAGATGAAAGATGCTGACGTTGGCAGCGATGTCCTGTAAAGGATATGCGAACAACAAACAAAAAGTTGGTCATACGCCGAAGTGCATTTGCTCCTGAAGCGAGGCGCTGTTACTGGTGTCATTTTTAGGTGACATGTGCGAATCCCTGTCGGTAATTATAACTTTCAAATTGTATATTGTTTAGTGCGTCCTCAAATCCCTACTCCTACTTCTAGAATACAGATTCAGATAAGTACCTTTAATTAGTTTAATATTGTAATGTAGTGTGTTTCATGTAGTTCTGTGTCGGTTTGTGTTTGTTTGTTCTGTGCTGACGAAGGCTTTGGCCGCAACGTCTAATTTGTTTCTTGTCGTGTTTCAGTAAAGCTCACAATCTACTTCTAGTTATTTGGGTGATTCAATCTACTCCTACTTCTATGAGCGCCATGCTTATTTATGAACTAAGTCTGAGTGTTATATTGTTTGCTTAGTGACTTAGTAGCCTCGAAGGGCCACTAAGGACCATTCGATTTGATTTCACCATTACGCCTACCCCAATCAACCTCAAGGAGAAGTTATAGTAGGGTCCATCACCGGCTCAGAATGATAGTCTTGTGGCTAGACAGTCACCAAAGCAGCTGAATATGGTTTTACCCTCACAGTCTTATCAATCCGAAGGTGATTGTTGTCCACATGGGGTAAAGGAGTAACAACTGGGTTCCCCAATTAGTTAATATAAATAATATACCCATCTATAGTCAACTTTCACCCGGAAACAGATGTTCGTGGCTATCCAAACTGTAATGGCGGGATGATGAAAATTAAGGTGAGTAGAAAGCTGAATGGGCATATTGATATGTAGTCGGTCTTGCTGTCTTGTATCGAGACACTAGTTAATTAAGAGTAAGACAATCAAATGAATGGCATCAGTAGTTGCTCATGTACAACAGATATATAACATATGGTAATTATTTATTTTTGTGTAAAGCGAAGTTTTTGTTTGTCAACGTTTTCGAACATGCAAAATTCAGCCAGTCAACTTCAACTTGAGGAATTTCGATTCAAGTATAATTATAATATACATTAATTATTTAATATAATTTAGCAGCAAAATTGTCCCGGAAGTTTGTTTTTCTTTAATTAGGACGCAACTAGTCAGTTCCTTGTGTAGCCATTTGTCACAAATGTCTCAAATGATTTGTATAAATTTAATTAAAACCAACCTTAAACAAAAAACAACAACAATTAAACATTTTAATTTTTTATTCAGGGAGACTTCATTTCCAAACGTTTGGTAATAATGTCCCGTACATTATTTCCAAACGGCTGGTTACGTACCGTTTACTACCACCGTTGATTGGCTTCAGAAGACTCTATTTTTCTTTCTTCTTGTCTGTCTTTTGTTTGCAAGTTCTTTTTCTTCAAATCTCACCAAGTCGATATTTGTCTGGTGGTCTGGGTACCAGTGACACAGTCACAACAAGGTTTAACAGGCGAGAAGACATATTTCAGGCATCTGCCAACAGGGTTACACCGAGAATGAACTCAGTAGCTCCAGCGATGACCTCCCGAAGTTCTTCCAAGTTCTTTTTCTTCAAACCTCACAAAAACGATATTTGTCATCAAGGACACACTATGTACAGTGATATTTTATTTGGCAAATAAAATTCACGGTAAACAAAGACATCTATTGGATCCATCAATTCCGACACTCTATCACCCCGTCGCTGCCAGGGGGATGCGCCACCCAGCAGCTTCCACAGATCCATAGGGCACACTTTATTCACAAGCTTCGAGTTTCTCAGTTCTGTATTGAAGTTTGTAATGTTTAATATTGTGTTGATTAAACATGTAAAAAAAAAATGGCCGGCGGTGAGATGAATCCCAGTCTCCCGCCTGACAGGCGGAGACACTAATCACTACACCGCCGAGGACGCAATACTATTTCTACAAACATTAATAAGGTAGTCTAGGTCATGTGACTAGCCATTTGGGAATAATGTACGGGACATTATTACTAAACGTTTGGTAATAATCACTTCGTTTTATTAATATTATTATGCGCTATATAATTTTAATACTTATTTATAATTATATACTATTATAAGTTATAACTTATAACCAAAGACTGAGATCTGTGGAGAGCCATGAACGCCTACGCCAGCCGGCATGGCACTTGATGATGCTGATGAAGTTATAACTTATATAGCATATATCTAGCGTAAAATAATTAATATAGTATACCCCACAGAGACCTGAAAAAATATTGTTAGGCCAGGTCTGTAAAAAAATAGAACAGTCACAAAGCTAACAAGAAACCTAACCCTCAACAAGGGAGCAGCCTAAATCTAAATGAGAACCGCGTTAACTGTAACAGCATCGTAGTACAACATAACATATATAAAAGCATATATCATAATATGATCCTTGAGAGAACATTTGTTAAACAAGCACGCTCATCAGGCTATCAAGGGGGCTGCGTGGTCTCGAGGTATTGTGTCCGCCTCGAGTGCTGGAGGTCCCGTGGACTTCTAGTAATAAAATTTCCCCTGATCTCTGGGTAGTGAGATCGATCTCTGGGTAGTGAGATCGGACGCGTGTGTGTATCGTTGCACACGTAAAAAATCCCTTGGCAGTTGGAAATCGAAAAAGAGTAGCCTAACGGCGCTGCCCGGGCAAAATTTCAAGTTAAATATCTACCCAAAGTATTTCAGGATCCTCGCCGGTGCTACGGAGTTCGTGCACTGAGCAGAGTTTCTCCAGATTCAGGTTTGAGTTAGGAGAACGGAGCATTTATGGGTTACACCCGTGTGCCGTGATGTTGATCCATGGACTAAACTAAACTATCATCAAGCTATTGAGTATATTTAGGTATTGTAGCAAAATAGTATTATTGGCTGTATTATTGGGTATTGTGAACTTTGTAATTTAAGGGTGTAAAAAACATTACTTAGATAGCATGATTTATTTTCTGGCATATTATGCTGCTTCTTGTTAGGTACATACAGCACGAATCACACAACATAAACTAAAGCAATAAGATAAATCCAACAAGCTGAAATATATAACACACATATTCACTCAGTAATTTGAATTGTCTACCAAAGTAAATTAAAACCGATTCATGTCTATTTGTTTGCACAAAGTTGGCTTTTGTAAATGAACGGCAGTTGTCTCTGCCGGCTTTAACATGCGACCATTTGTATGTGGTCAACATGAATGATACAAATTATATGATATAACAGTATGTAACGACAGATAATAAACAGCATATTCACACCAACCCTATGCTACCAATCTCAAACTTGGACTTATCCAAATCGCACTTTCGCAAAACCAACACCTGCGACATGAGATGCCTGAGGAGAGCTGCCAACTTAACAATCCGAGACCGAGTAAGAAATGCTGTTAACAGAGACAGTTGGATCAACACCTTGTGCCACATTTATTGAAAGACAGAAGATCAAGTGGTTTGGCCATGTCGTTAGAATGCAACACCATCAATTACCATCACTGGCCTTACATCAAAGATAATCTGCAATGAGACCATGAGGACGTCCAAGAAGAAAATGGATTGACGGCATGATGAATGACACTATCCAGTGCCGCCCATTGGGCGCTGGAGCGCAAATTATTCCTCCCCACGACGCTTGACGACAGAAGTGGATGATGATGATGATGATGAACAGTGTGTAGGGAAGCTGCATCTTGCCTGCCAGGAAAATGGCCCAGGTTCAATCCCCAGCAGAGGCAGCATTATACTTTCCAACCAGTACAGCTCCGGGACTTAACCCAACCACATGAAGCCGTGTGATGGAAACTCGACAAGACCAGAACACCAACAACAAGCCGTCCTTCACTTGAAATACAGTTTATTTGTGAAGAAGACAGCAATTTGGACAAACAAGCAATCTGCATACCCATTTTCACATAAGACAGCCACTGCAGTGCTGGCAACAAGCTGTCTGCTATTTTCTGAATCTGCACTTCAAAACACAGCTTAAAATGGACACTAACAAAAAGCATTTAGAAAGAAATCCACATGTATCGCATCAAGCACACAACTCAGTAGCTGAGTGACAAAACCGGGTCCTACCAGTCCAGACATATCGAAAATCCACTAGCAAACCATGCCAGGAGATAATCAGCTATCCAAGGTGTTAATTTGACCAGCACAGGGGTGGACAAACTACAGCCCATGGGCCTCATGCGACCCGGCAACTGATATTATGCGGCCCTCTGGGGAATTTAGAAATCAATATTTTACTTTGTTTTTAAGTTATTTTGTTGAATTTTAACCAAATTTTATGTGCTGTTATGATTGTTTTAACATTTTTTATAAAATGTCTTTCTTATTTTTTATTTTTGTAAATAGTCCTTGACCTTCGTAGTGTAATGCTAAAATGCAAATTTATCGATTTTAATATAGAGAAATATTTATCGACATGTAAAAATTTATTAAGGATGATTTGATGAAAAACGGGGTAGGGATATTCACTATCAAAGGAGAGGTAAGGTACCTCCGCTAGCCTACGAGACACCCTTGGGCAAGGTGGAGTACCCGGTTAGCCCCCCCCCCCCCCCCCCCAACCCCGATCAGGGTTACATAAAGCCATGGTTGCAGGTGGTGGATGAAGTTGAAGAGCAGCCAACAGATAGTTGTAGGTCATGGTCTCCAGCTTCATGACGGTAGGCAGAGGATCTCTTTTTGGGGAGACAATGGCTATGTTCATCGACCAGTATGGTCACTGCTGGAAGGGAAAGCAATGGCAAACTACCTTCTTTACAGATGCCAAGAATATCATGTACTGCATTCTCATCGATAATCAGAGAAACAGCATACATGGGTGCTCCATAGGAGCAGCCTCTCCCAGTAGGGGTAGTCATGTGCAAGTCAAATTTTTTTTTGGTTATGAGAAGAAATGACTTGGAGAACTTGGCGACAACTGGCAAGATCGAAGGAAAGAAACCAAGGGGAAGAAGTAAATACTGGGATGGTTTGGCCACGTAGCTTAGTCGAGACAGGAACACAGAGCTGATCCACAACTCTGGTGATCGAGTGAGATGGCAAAACATGACCGCCCACGCTTATCGGCATGGCACATGATGGATGGATGAAAAACAGATATTTCTCCGGTGAATAAAATGATTTATTTTGCAAGAAAATATTAAATTTAAAAGTTGTTGCTGTTATAAATTATTTCCCCATTTACAATGTTCAAATTAATTTATTTGTTGTGGTTGTCTTGATATGTTTCTGAAATTAAGACTTCAAGAACTTAGAGCCACAGTTCAATATTCTCAGTTCCCCTTTTAGTGCAGAAGCTGATACAGCCACAGAGGACATACAATTGAAGCTGCTTGACTTACAAGCAGATCATGACCTGAAAGAGAAATTCAAGTCAGATGGTTTGCTGGATTTCTGTGGATCTTTATCAGAAAAATAATTTTCCAACTTGAAAAACTTTGCAGCTAAACTTTTATCATTGTTTAGATCAACATACATTTGCGAACAAGCATTTTCTTGCTTGAAGATCAACAAATCTAAGAATAGGTCTTTATTGTTGGACTGCACTTTGCATGCTGTCATGCGAATTTCAATAAGTAAACTTGCTCCAGATGTCAAGAATATTGTCAAAAATTGCTAGCAGTTACATACATCTAATTAAAAATCAAGAATTGTAGTGAGAATGTAGTCAGTTTGTGTCTAAATTTAAGCCATTGATAGATCATTAAAAAAAGAAACAATTTATTATAATAAAAAATTGTAAAATCATGTTAACAAATTAGTAAAAGTTTTTGTCCATATTGTAAAATATAGTGTATAAGTAAAATAAAATTGCAATAATTAATTATTTATACTGTTTAATAACCTATACATAATTCATAATTACTTATTGTGATAGGTTGCTGTAAACAAAGTGGACATAATATATATGCAGCCCCCCAATAGCTTTACATTTGTCAATGTGGCCCTACGCACACGAAGTTTGCCCACCCCTGGGCTAGCACGTTGTTTTGTCTTTGGCATTATTTTTGTTTTAAGTTCATAAAAAATTTTGATTTTATCTGTGTCTGTTGATAGATAGGATAATCTCTTCTAATCCTTTTGCACTATTTGGGTTGTTAATTATTTTATAGGGAAGTGTGCATGCAGTTTTAATTGTTGGACGTACACAGCAGTCTGGTCAGAATGCCTCTGATGCAGATCAGTGGGGTTCAAGTGAACTTTCCATTCACACCTTATCCATGCCAGGTGGATTACATGAGCAAAGTCCTCACATGTCTACAAAAGGTAAGTCTTGGAAATCATTTTAGTCGTGTGTTACAGTGTTTCATTTTCTAACATGGGTTAATATACTGGTCAAGTCTTAGAAAAAAAATAGTAGTAGTAGATTATGTATTTTTCATTCTGTGCCAAGGGATTAATATACTGGTCTTTATCTGACAAATAGGTTCTTAAACCTCTGCTAAGGCAAAGAATTGTTTATGTAATATGTAAATAATGACATCTATACTCCTGTATGCCAGGCTCCCTGGTCTAGGGGTTGCACGACTTTCTCTGTAATTCTGTCTACTCTCGTGAGTAACGTGACTTGCACGAGAATTGGTAACTTACGGGGTATGTGAGCCGGTCACTCAGAAAGCATTGGCGAACTACTGAGCGTAATCTTGCCAAGAAATCAACAATCAGCTGAAAGATGCTGATGTTGACAGCGATGTCCTGTAAAGGATATGCGAACAACAAAAAAATACTCTGTATGGTGACTGGCAATGAAGGTAAAATAAATCAAACAATGTTATTCCATGCCCTAAGGCGTATTGAGTGTGTAGTGCCAGCCCCAGAAAACTTGCCAAAACATCAACAGCAGCAGCGCTGGTGTTGACAGCGATGTCCTGTAAATAGGATATGCAAACAAAACAAAATCAGCACTCAGTGGGTGATATGGTCAGTATTGTGCCAGCCCCAGATTTGTATAGACCAATCAGCACTCACTGGGTGATATAATCAGTATTGTGCCAGCCCCAGATTTGTATAGACCAGTGGTTCTCAACCTTTTTTGGCCCGTGCCCCCCTTCACCATATTTTCAGAACGTCATTCCCCCCTTCCTATCAAAACTTTGGCCCGTGCCTTCCTTCATCGTATTTTCAGAACATCTTCCCCCCCCCCCCCCCCTTTCATATTTCCTATCTAAAAATCCCCCACCCCTACACAGTTTACGTAAAAATGGAAGGTAAATTTAATAGCATATACTAAAGCAAATCTAGACATCCACATAAAACATGATTTGTGGGTCCACTTACTTTATAAAATGAATTTTAGAAGGATGAGATGTACATAACTGTAAAGTATGAAGGGAAAAACAATATCAAGTAATCGGTTCTTGTATTAACACGAACTTGAAATGGTCTTCATTCCTCCCTCTCCCCCACCCCCCTGAAAACCCTAAAATTCCCCCCTGGGGGGGGGGGGAATTCCCCATCAGTTGAGAACCACTGGTATAGACCAATCAGCACTCACTGGGTGATATGGTCAGTATTGTGCCAGCCCCAGATTTGTATAGACCAATCAGCACTCACTGGGTGATATAATCAGTATTGTGCCAGCCCCAGATTTGTATAGACCATTCAGCACTCACTGGGTGATGTAATCAGTATTGTGCCAGCCCCAGGTTTGTGTAGACCAATCAGCACTCACTGGGTGATATGGTCAGTATTGTGCCATCCCCAGGTTTGTGTAGACCAATCAGCACTCACTTGGTGATATGATCAGTATTGTGCCAGCCCCAGATTTGTATAGACCAATCAGCACTCACTGGGTGATATGATCAGTATTGTGCCATCCCCAGGTTTGTGTAGACCAATCAGCACTCACTGGGTGATATCTTCTTCTTCGTTCATCCGGAGTTGTTTTTTTCCGGATGTGATTGCATTGTGCCTGTTTACAGCAGAGCTGCATTCTTGCGCCGTTAGGCCGACACATCCGACTTCTGCGGGCATTTGTTGACCGGTTAACCTTCCCGGGGGTTTCTTAGGACGTTTGACTCTCACTGTTGTGGTGTTATCCCCCATCCTAGCTGGTCCATATAGAACAGCCAAAGATCCTGGTCAGCCCTCAAGGGAAGGCAGGGGCAGACCATGGGCATTCCCCGCCATCCAAGGAGGCTTCCATACTTGCAGAGCCGATACATAGCGCTCTGGTACTGGGCTCACCCAAGGAATCGTCACGTCCTGCACATGGCTGCTTAGCCTCACTTCCGTATATTGGGCCTTCCGTTCACCATAGGCTGTTCTTCCGGAAACCAGAAGTATGCAGTCTGCAGATGACATCCACACAGTGAGCTTTTGATTCGGACTTTCCATGTAATGGATTTGCTATCCAAGCAATATTCCATTTTGTGCCACTAGGACACTTTTCCACCTTTTATGAAGCCCACACAATGGGCTTTTGATTCGGACTTTCCACGTAATGGATTTGCTATCCAAGCAGTATTCCATTTCGTGCCACTAGGACACTTTTCCACCTTTTTTGAAGCCCATACAGTGAGCTTTCGATTTGGACTTTCCACATAATGGATTTGCTATCCAAGCAATATTCCATTTCATGCCTCTGGGTCTTCATGCACCTTTAAATGTCAACCTGTATGTAGTTAAAGTAAGCTGCTGTCAACTTTAGCTTGTTGATATCTCCATAGAGCTTGTCCTCAAATGAAGCAGGTGTGGGCGAACATATCTTTCTCTGTTCTGCATACGTTGGGCAATCCTGCAGCAAATGTTTTGCTTTCATTTTTCCAGTTCTACAATTACATTCATCGGTATCTCCTATCTTTAGTTTATTGAACAAGTGGTATATCAGCCTGTTATGTCCTGTGCGGAGTCTGAAGATTGCTACTTGTTCTCTTCGGTCAAGTTTGTAATATGCATCATCCTTCTGATGGCCTGGATGCTCTGATTCCCATTTAGTTCTATAAGTGCTTTTTATCAACCTCTTTGCCTCATTATAGGTTATGTCTATGTCAGGCTGTGGTAGTCGTCCGCCCTCTTTTGCCAGTCTGTCAGCCTCTTTGTTTCCAGGTATACTGCAATGTGATGGGATCCACTGTATTACCACTTTTTTGGATTTCTGGCATACACCATGGAGTGCTGCTCTTAGGTCAGTTAGTTCTGTGCTGTTATTGCTCTTCAGTATTGAGACAGCTGACTTTGCATCTGTGAAGATAGCTATTTGCTTCTCTTTATTTTCCTCCATCAGGAGCATTTCTGCTGCAGTTTTCAGAGCCTCTACCTCCGCTTTGAAGTTACTTGAAAATTTTCCAGTTGCCATTGAATGTGTTTTTTTCGCTCCATTTTTTAAATTTATGAGAATTCCTCCTCCTCCATTCTCTATTGAATTTTTGGCTGATCCATCTGTATATGCATGGGTCCAATTCCTGCTTGGGTAATGTTCTTTTATGTAGTTTAGGGTTATTTCTCTTCTTTCGGTTTCATGCTGAGTGTTCTTTTTCTCAATACCAGGAATGTTTTCTATCATCTCAGGCAGTTGCTGCTGTCTCCAAGCTGGGAACTTGTCTGCATTGTAAATGGGTTTGACTGTTGATATGTTAAGTATGGGATCTGCCCTAATCCTTCGTTTTGCAGTTTCTACAAAGTTGCTACGCTTCAGTCTTCCCTTTCCAAAACCATTAAATTTGTTGTACATAGGGTGGTCTGTCAATCTTCTAAATTTTTCTGCTTGTTGCTGGGCTCTGCTATCTCTTCTATCCTGCATTGGTTGTAAACAAGTGATCTTTTCTAGTTCATTAATAGGCGTTGTCTTCAGGCTTCCAGTTATGATTCGTATTCCTTGGTTTTGGACTCTACTTATTTTGTTAAAGTTTGACTTAGCTGCTGTTGCCCAAGCTGCAATGCCATATTCCAGTACTGGCCTCACCCGTCCAGTATATAACTTCTTGAGAACTTTCTCATCTGCTCCCCACGTTGTACCAGCAAGCTTTTTCATGATTGCCATTCTCTGCCTTGCTCTTGTTCGATTTTTCTCAACCTGTGTCTTCCATGTCAGGCGACGATCAAAGGTGACTCCTAGATAGTTTGGATTTTCTTCATGGCGCAATATTTTTCCATTCAATACCAGCTTAGGTTGCTGAGTTTTATTTGAGAGGGAGAACACTGTGCATGTTGTTTTCTCCTCACTTATCTTCACTAGCCATGATTTTGACCAGTCCTCTAGCGCTAATAAGGCTTGCTGTATTCTGCTGTTAGCTGTACTAATATATTCTTCAGATGTCCATATGGCTAGGTCATCTGCAAAGGAGGATGTGTGTACTCTGGCTGGAAAATTTTCTGTGATGTCATTTATATATGCTAGGAATAATGTTGGTGAAAGAACTCCTCCTTGGGGGACACCTTGCTCCAACAGCATCATTTTGCTTGTTTGTCCTGGCAGTTCTGTTCTCAAGGTAGTGGCTGATCCATTTATACATTTTTCCACAAACATGCATGTTTTGCAGTTTTACTTTCAGTCCTTCCTTCCACACTTTATCAAATGCTTTTTCTAAATCTATCCAGACTGCTAGTGTGTGCTTTTTCTCTTGGAAGGCATCCTCTATTTCCTGAGCTATATAGGTTATTTGATCTTCAGTGGATCTGTACTTTCTGAATCCTGCTTGGTGTGATGTTAAGAGTTTGTTTTCTTCCAGATGCCATGTTAGCCTGCCATTGATAATGCGTTCCATTAATTTTCCTACACAGCTAAGTAGACTGATAGGTCGATAGCCATTTGGTTCTTCCAGGTCTTTTCCTTTCTTTGGGACTGGTATTAGTATAGCTTCCTTCCATGCCTGTGGGACTATTCCTCTCTTCCAGCTGTTATTTAGGACTGCTAGTAGTTTCTTCTTTGCCTTGGTGCCTAGTCCTATTAGCATTTCATTTGTGATTCCATCCTTTCCTGGTGATTTCTTCTTTTTTAGGGTATTCATTGCCTGTTCCATTTCTTCCACTGTTAGATTTGCCATCATATATTCTGCTGCTGTCTCTGTATTTCTTTGATGTATCTGTTTGTCTTTGATTGCTTTCTTCTGTTCGGTTGTAATATCAATGTGGTTTGCATTTGCATAGTGTTCCATTAGTGCATTTGCAGCCTTTTTTCCAGTAAGCAAGGCATTTCCTTGTTTAATTGTTATTTGTTTGTTTCTAGGTCCTTCATTGTTCATGGCTTTCACTAGTTTCCATAGTTTGTTTCCATCCCTGTCAAAATTCAGGTTTTCTGTTTTTTCCCTCCAACAATCTCTTGTTGTTTGATTTACTGTTCTTTTATATTTTGCTGAGATGGCTTTGAGAGAGATATTTGCTTCAATTGTTTGTTCTCTCTCTGCTGTCTTCCTGGCATCTTTAACTTTGTCCTCCAAACTTTGTAGTTCTTCAGTCCAGTATGGTTTGTAATTTTTCCTCGCTCCTCTAGGAATGGACTCAGTGGCTGCCTGTATTATCGCTCTGTTTAGACTTTCCACCATTTATTTTATGTTGCCATATCGTGTATTTATGTTTTCACAATATTTGTCTGTTAGTATGGCAAATCTGTCCCAATCTGCTCGTTTGTAATTCCAGCGGGGCAAGGGCTTTTGCTCCTGTGGAACATACTCCATATTCATTACAAGCTTGATTGGTCTGTGGTCACTACCTGCTAATTGGTCCAGCACATGGCGATCGATTTTGTGGAGGATGTCTCCTGTGCAGAAAGCTAAGTCTGGAGTAGAAGTGGTAAGCCATCTTCTGGAGTAGAAGCTCAGTGTGTCATCCGCTTTGTTGAGTAGATGGAGATTTGAGTCTATTTCCCAGTCCTCCAATTCATCTCCTCTTTTGTCAGTATCTGGGTATCCCCATCTTTCTGAACGGTTATTAAAGTCTCCGACAATAATGCAGTTTGTGTCAGTTATTTTCATGTTTGAGAGTGTAAGGTCCTTATCTGCTGGGCTATATAGATTGTAGATTCTTATTTTCACGTCCTTTATCATTATATCAACACCTATAATTTCCGTTTGGTTGTCAGAGATCACAGATACTTCGCTGCAAGGTATTGTATTTCGTGTAAGTATTAGAACTCCTCCTTTGTGTCCTTCGCGGTCGAACCGTGTGGCCTGATATCCTCTGACTGAGAATTTGTGATTGGCGTTGAGGTGTGTCTCTTGAATGCATGCCACATCTATTCTATCTTTATGAAGACGCTGTGTTAGGGAGTCTTTCTTCTTGTAAACTCCTTCGGCATTCCACTGTAGTATGTTGAGTGTCCGGGGTATTTGGTCAATAGCCCTTAACCTACTCCTCTGTGCCTTGACTCCACAGCACAGGGGAAGGTGACCACCAGTAGTCATGGGTGGACCCCCTCGAGGCAGGGGGCCCGGCACTATCGCCGCCTGATGGGACTTCACAGGATTAGCACCATAACGATTAATTTTGATTTGTGACATCATGATTTTAGTTACGTTGCACTGCTTTGTCAAGCCTGTGGCTCAGTACATCCGATTTCGACAAGCATTTATTCGGGATGCTTTCCCTAGCCTTTGACTGTCCCCAGTCTACCTACAAGGCAGCAGGTTTTACGTTGCACTGCTTTGTCAAGCCTGTGGCTCAGTCCATCCGATTTTGACAAGCATGTATTCGGGGTGCTTTCCCTAGCCTTTGACTGTCCCCAGTCTACCTACAAGGCAGCAGGTTTGTGTGTCTCTTCGTCTGGTCCCTCTCCCTTGACCTGTCCAACATGGGTGGCCCTACCAGTAGCTGTGCTACCGTCGGCATAGCCCTTGGGGTCATTGGGACGCACAAGCCCCTCTACCTCGTCACGGTGGACACACAGCAGAGGGGACTGGGTGATATGATCAGTATTGTGCCAGCCCCAGGTTTGTGTAGACCAATCAGCACTCACTGGGTGATATGATCAGTATTGTGCCAGCCCCAGGTTTGTGTAGACCAATCAGCACTCACTGGGTGATATGATCGGTATTGTGCCAGCCCCAGATTTGTATAGACCAATCAGCACTCACTGGGTGATATGATCAGTATTGTGCCAGCCCCAGGTTTGTGTAGACCAATCAGCACTCACTGGGTGATATGGTCAGTATTGTGCCAGCCCCAGGTTTGTGTAGACCAATCAGCACTTACTGGGTGATATGGTCAGTATTGTGCCAGCCCCAGATTTGTATAGATCAATCAGCACTCACTGGGTGATGTAATCAGTAATGTGCCAGCCCCAGGTTTGTGTAGACCAATCAGCACTCACTGGGTGATATGATCAGTATTGTGCCAGCCCCAGATTTGTATAGACCCTCTCACTGGGTGATATAATATTGTGCCAGCCCCAGATTTGTATAGATCAATCAGCTCTCACTGGGTGATATGGTCAGTATTGTGCCAGCCACCTTTACTTTCAGAACGTTTCCTGGTATCCATTTTAAGCTGTGTTCACCTGAAAACTCGGATCAGTATAAAACATCCTTTAGTTATTGTTCTTACCTTATGTATAGACTGTTCATGGTTGATTGGATTTACAGCTACAGATTGCTACAGGATGGGGTTACCAGTCCCACACCAACTCTTCTTGGTCACCTTCCTTATAGAGACACATGGGACAGTGAGGAGCATTTTATGTGATATTCACTGGCACAGGAATGGAGCATAATAGGGACAACCCGTTGCTGTGAAGTTGGAGCCGCGACTAACTAACTAACCTTATAGAGACGTATTCACTAGGGCTGGGGAAGTTAACAATTAATTAATTGGTTAATTGTTAATTTTAACGATTAATTTTTTTAACGATTAATCGAAAACTTTTCTCCCATCATTTATACCTTGTTGGAGATTTTAAAAATAGAGCTGCAAATACCATCGAGTTGCAACATTGTACTGAGTCACCATTGTGTAAGCAAGATGTACCAACAAGATGGAACAGTATTTTTTATTATGCTACAGTCTTCTACAAAACAGAGAAGCATTAGCTGCCTACATGACAGATGAAAAGATGCAATACAAAAGTCCAAAACTGTCAGATTCGGATTGGGAGAAGATTTCGAAATAGTCAAAGTTTTGGACTTATTCTGTCAGTCCACATTTCTGCTTGGCGGTCAAGATTATGTTTCATGTAGCTGTGTATTGCCACTGCTATCATCATTGACAAAGCATATGACTGTACATGATAATGATCCGGGCTACATAGCTAAATTTAAGGCAGCATGTATTAATGACTTCAGTGAACGTGTAGCTAATATGACAAGTATTGAATCACTACAGATTGCAACAGCACTTGATCCACACTACAAACACCGGAAAGTTTTGTCAAATGATGCAAAAGAACAAACTTGGTCACGTATTGAACAACAAATAGCAGCTGATGTTCATGATGAGCAGATGGAGACTGCTGCAACGAATGATACTGACATTGACAATTAAACTATATGTGAACCAAATGAAAAGCGTATCAAGCTAATGGAGTCTTACTCAGACACGGAAGATCATGTCGACAGCTCTTCTGATGAATTGCTACGTTATAAAATATGAGTATAAATACAACCAAAACTGAAGTAATGCAAGTTAGCTGATCGCCGGGCCCACAAAATCAGATGTCAAAAAGCTAGTGCACTTACATATCAACTATCACCCTTACTGAAACATCCAAATATACCCATGTCCGCAAAACAACAGATAATAAACAGCATATTCACACCAACCCTATGCTACCAATCTCAAACCTGGACTTTATCCAAATCACACTTTCGCAAAATCAACACCTGCGAGATGAGATGCCTGAGGAGAGCTGCCAACTTAACAATCCGAGACCGTGTAAGAAATGCTGTTATCAGACAGACAGTGGGATCAACACCTTGTGCCGCATTTATTGAAAGACAGAAGATCAAGTGGTTTGGCCATGTCATTAGAATGCAACACCAACCAACTACCATCACTGGCCTTTCATCTAAGATCATCTGCGACGAGACCACGAGGACGTCCAAGAAGAAAATGGATTGACGACATCAAAGACATTGTACAACCACACGGAATGACACTATCCAGTGCTGCCCACCAGGCGCTGGAACGCAAATTATTCCTCCCAACGACGCTTGATGGCAGAAGTGGATGATGATGTTGATGATGATGATAAAATGGAGAAGAAAGTTGCTGAACCAGTTGTCCCTCTACAGTGGTGGAAACTTAATGAACATCGATATCCAAAGTTGGCATTCCTTGCAAAGACCATTTTGTGCGTACCGACTACCTCTGTTCCATGTGAACGATTGTTCAGCTCTGCTCGTTATATTGTTAATAAGACATGCTCGTCACTTGAACCAAATACTGTCAACATACTTGTTTGTTTGCATAGTTGGTTATTAGATGACATATGAACAAGACAATCCAGAATTATTTTGAATTTTGACAAATACGACTATAATGTGAGTTATGTGACTATAATGTTTTGCTTTAATCAAAATTAACTATTAATTAATCGTTAATTTTTCAAAAGAAAACTATTAAATTTAAATTAATCGGTCGCTGCCCTAGTATTCACCAGTTGTTCCACAGTGAATCAATTAGTCATAGTCAGAGGCATTTTTCCACGTCAGAAGATAATTTAGAGCATCTTTGTATTATAAAACAGTTTTTAGAGATGCAGGTGTAGATTCAGATCACCATCTTCTTTTATTTCAGAATCAGAATGGTGTTCTGGAGAGTCCAACTGGTACAGGAAAAACTTTGTCTCTACTTTGTGCATCCCTGGCTTGGCAGGAAAGTCGGAAGGCTCAGGTAGAACTCACCAAGCAGGCTGGTCTGGCTGCTCTGTTATCATCTTCTGCTAATGATGCTGCAAATGTAAATTTGGACAGACTCAAAGCCAGTCTGCAGATGGCATCTGGTGGAAGCTGGGGTTCTGATGAATTTTGTAAGAATTTCTGTTATGGTTATAACTTAATGTAGAATTCCACATTATAGACATAACTTATGTAGAATTCCATGTTATGGACATAACTTATGTAGAATCCACGTTATGGACATAATGTAGTAAATTTCCATTTTGTGGATATAACTTATGTAGAGATTCAGTGTCAGTAAAAGTATTTTACACAAATAATCATGGAGACCAGAGTGTGACCAAACAAACTATTTGAAATAGGGCTAACATGTTCCATTGCTTTCTTTCATATTGTAATTAATTGTTATTGAGCATTACTTTATAAAAGTAAAAAAATACAGGACCCTGTTATACACCTTGAGATGTGTTGGACATATGGTGCTGTCCCTATAATTGTATAGACCACTCGACATGCAGTCAGTGTTGAGGCCACTGTAATGCTGGATGCCTTTACTTCCCAACACATGTCCTGACACTCATTTTAGGCTGGGAGCTCAGTTCATTAAAACAATCGTCTATGACAGTGGTTCTCAACCTTTTTTGGCCCATGCCTCCTTCCACCATATTTTTAGGACTCCACACACCCCCCCCCCCCCACCATATTTTTAGAGCGTCATTCCCCACCTTTGTATTTCCTCCCTAAAAATTTCCCCCTGCCCCTACACAGTATACATAATAATTGAAGCTAAATTTAATAGCACATACGAAAACAAGTCTAGACATCTACATAAAATATGATTTGCGGATCTACTTACGTTATAAAATTAATTTCAGAAGGGTGATAGGTACAGAACCGTAAAGTATGAAGGGAAAAACAATATCATGTAATCGGTTCTTGTATTAATACAATCTAGAAATAATCTTAATCTTATGGGGATTTCCACTGAGCTACCATGACCAAATTCACAGCAACAATGAGTCTTACCTATGCTGAGAACAACTCTAAAGGTCTCCTAGTTACATTGATCTGTTTGTCCATCAAGACTGATGATGACCATTCATTTCATCCAGGGGGGTTGAAAGTAAGGAGCCGTGAGTTCTAAGATGGCCTGTAAGGCCTATTTTGGCTCGAAATGTTCTTTGACAATGTGGGCAAAGAATGCTTGACGATCCAGGAGGAGGATCTCCTGCAGTAGTTTTTCTGTCCAGCCTTTTTTCTTTCGGTGTTTGGCAGCAGTCTCCCAGGTGTCAAGATGAATTCCAAAAGCTTTCAATGAGATTTTCAGTGTCTTTAAAACATTTCCTCTGGCCACCATGGGAGCGTTTACCACAACGCAGTTCGCTGTAACAAATTTGTTTAGTGAGCCTGTGATCTGGCATGCGAGTTAAGTGACCAGCCCAGCGAATCTGATTCTTCATTAGTAGAGTGGATACTAGGCATGGACGCTCTTTCTAGAACTTCAGTGTCAGGGATCTTGTGTTGCCATTTAATCTTCAATAGCTTCCTAAGGCAGACTGTAGAAGTGGTTTAATTTTCTAGCATGTCGCTGATAAACAGTCCATGTTTCACGAGCATATAGCAGTTGGATAATACAACTGCTTTGTAGACTTCAGCTTTGTTTGCAGGCTTATTCCATTTCTGTCCCATACATTCTTGTAGTCTGCCAGAGGCCGCGCTAGCCTTGGAGATTCTTGCATTCACTTCGTCATTAATTTGGCAGCTTGTGACACAGTGCTGCCAAGATAGGTGCATTTGTCCACAACAGTTCATTAAAAGAATCATCTATGGCAGTGGTTCTCAACCTTTTTTGGCCCGTGCCCCCCCCCCTCACCATATTTTCAGAATGTCATTCCCCCCCCCCCCTCCTGTCAAAAATTTGGCCCGTGGGGCCCCCCCCTCCCCCACGTATTTTCAGAACGTCATTCCCCCCCTTTCATATTTCCTATCTAAAATTCCCCCACCCCTACACAGTATACGTAAAAATGGAAGGTAAATTTAATAGCATATACTAAAACAAGTCTAGACATCCACATAAAACATGATTTGTGGGTCTACTTACTTTATAAAATGAATTTTAGAAGGATGAGACATACATAACTGTAAAGTATGAAGGGAAAAACAATATCAAGTAATCGGTTCTTGTATTAACGTGATCTTGAAATGGTCTTCATTTCTCTCTCCCCCCCCCCCCCCCCCCCCCCCCCCCCCCCCCCCCCCCCCCCCCCCCCCCCCCCGGAAACCCTAACATTCCCCCCTGGAAACCCTAAAAATTCCCCCGGGGGGGGGGGATTCCCCACACCAGTTGAGAACCACTGCTCTATGGGGATTCCCACTGGGCTACCATGACCATTTGTCATTACCATTTATAAGTACGTTTACATTCAGCAGTTTGCCATTGCTTTCTGAACGACCGGCATTCATACCTTTGTAAAGAAACCAACGCAAGGTGGTCTGCTGCCAAATCATCCGCAGCTGTGTTTCGAACGTAATATGCCAGATTATGAACTGCATCTATAACCCCTTCACCACGGAGCCAGTTAAGCAGAGGGCCCCCCCCCCCCCCCCCAACACAACAAAGATCCAAACCTTTTTCTGAGCATTCAAGAAAACAAATAATGTTCAGCGACAATACCGTCATCATCGTGTGCCCTGCCAGCTGGCTCAGGCGTTCATGTAACTCCATTTATCTCATTCATTGGTGTTTGGATAAACTCTGTTCATGATATTCCTTCATACCACTGCCTCAGTCCATTCAGTATAATTTCTCTTGGTTTGCCTCTGCATCTTTTCCACTTGATCATTCCAGTTGTTATGATGTTCTCTAATGCCTCTGGTGGGTGCGGGTTTTGTGTGTGGATAAGTGCAGGATATGTGAGTTGGCGGGAATAGGTGTCTGTGGGTGTTGGATATGTGGTTGGGGGATGTGTGTTTGGCTGAGTGGTTGGGGGTGGGTGGTGGAGGATATGTGGGTGGGTGAGTGTTGGTAGGTTATGGGATGGGTGGAGGATGTGTTGGTGGGGAGATGTGTGAAGGTGGGGGGATGTGTGGGTGGGTATGGATGAGTGGTTGCATGCAGGTGTGCCTGGGTTTGTGTGTGGGTGGGTGGGGGATGTGTGGTATGTGGGAGATGTGTGGGTGGGGAGATGGTGTATGTGGGGGTGTGTGTGTGGGTTGGGCGATGGGTGGATGGATGGGGTCATGCATGTGCCTGTGGGTATGTGTGTGGTTGGGTGGTGGATATGTGTGTGGGAGACACGCGGATGGATAGGTGGGTGGGAAATTTGTCTCATAACATGGTAACATGCATTGTTTATGCTTACAACATTCATTTGACAATGTTTTTTTTCTATGTGAATGCACTATGCACTGATGAACGAAAGATGAGTGATTGGAAGGGCCAAATGTTAGACGGGCCTGTGTGCCCAATTTGTTACCCTTCGAAAATAAAGTTTGTTTGTTTGTTCGTTCGTTCACATCACCAAAGAAAGCTATTTGTTTCTTTCTTGTTGTTGAAGATAATGGTCTAGTTTCATTAGCTTTTTTCAGGCAGTCGTCATTAGTTACTCTGATACTCAGGCGAATTTGCAACATTTGTCTCAGGAACCACATCTCTGTTGCTTTTTTAAGGCAAGCTTTTGCTTGCTCTATTCTACTTTTAATCTCTGATGTTATAATCTCCCTCAGGTATTTAAATGTATCAACTTGGTTAAGCATTTTCCCTTCTATTGTTATCTCACAGTTTGGTGTCACCTTTTTCTTTGATATATCCGGTTTTTCTGTTTGGTTCACAGTTGTACCAAAAATAATTTATGCATCCAGAACCCATTCTCAGCTGTCCCAGGCTGTGCAAGAGTTAAAGAGAACGGCCTATAACAGGTGAGTTTGACCTATTTCATATAGTTATATTTTTTAGCTGGAAAGTAGTATTTTATTGTTGTACAGTGTTATGTGGGTCTCTATGGCGAAGTGGTTAAGCTACATACCTTAAGTTCAAAAGTCATGGGTTCATTTCCAGGCTCCACCATTTGGTTCATGAGTGCAGTTTTATCTGAGATTCCTGGGGGTTGTTGCTGGTTGTGTGCATCTGTGCCACGCTTTTGGCAGGCCATGCTGGGAAAAGAGACTGAGCCCTATGGATAAAATCCGGAACAATGATGTTGATCCTCTTTCCTGTGAATCCTCTTTTTCAAACCGTCTACAGTGGTGTGACAAATGATCATGCTGCTACACGTTGCATTAGACTACCGGTACATTGTAACTACCTGTAGACTTTTCTCCGCAAGTGAACTTGATAGTGTCCGTCCCCTCATCTTCACATTATTTTACAGTCAAAAAGTTAATTGCATGTCCTTCACAGGATGTCACAGTCAACCCCTGCATTTTTGGCTGTTTGTGAATTTTTAGGCAATTTTATGTTCAGTAGTTTGCCATTGCTTTCTAAACATGCCTCTTATGACATGCTTGGTAGGTTATGGTTCTGCTATTTTTTGCTGTCTTTATTGACCCTTGTACTTCCTGCAAGTGTTATCCAGGTATTGAATGCTACTGTATTGCACAGCTGTATTGTGTTGTATTGTTACTGTACTATCTGCTTTCTGCTAGGACAGAATGTTGGGCGGCGCTTACCAAATCCGACACTCCACATTGTACCAACGGCTTTTGGCGGAGGAGCGCAGTTGGGAGCGTACAAGCCTTATCCTGGTGTGAGGAAATGCAACCTAGACTAAATGTCGTGGTAGGGCAGACCAAGCCCTAAGCCTTGGTTGGCAACTGGTCTAGAATTGAAGCTCCAATAGGCAGTTAGTTAGAGCATTGCTTTGCTGATCGGCAGCTTCTGCACCTTGTCTTGTTCTAAATGTATTGCTGTTATCTTTCCTTTGGAGTAAACTAGGCAGACGAAGAGAGTGATCAGCTTGTCTTGTTCTAAATGTATTGCTGTTATCTTTCCTTTGGAGTAAACTAGGCAGGCGAAGAGAGTGATCAGCTTGTCTTGTTCTAAATGTATTGCTGTTATCTTTCCTTTGGAGTAAACTAGGCAGGCGAAGAGAGTGATCAGCTTGTCTTGTTCTAAATGTATTGCTGTTATCTTTCCTTTGGAGTAAACTAGGCAGGCGAAGAGAGTGATCAGCTTGTCTTGTTCTAAATGTATTGCTGTTATCTTTCCTTTGGAGTAAACTAGGCAGACGAAGAGAGTGATCAGCTTGTCTTGTTCTAAATGTATTGCTGTTATCTTTCCTTTGGAGTAAACTAGGCAGGCGAAGAGAGTGATCAGCTTGTCTTGTTCTAAATGTATTGCTGTTATCTTTCCTCTGGAGTAAACTAGGCAGGCGAAGAGAGTGATCAGCTTGTCTTGTTCTAAATGTATTGCTGTTATCTTTCCTTTGGAGTAAACTAGGCAGGCGAAGAGAGTGATCAGCTTGTCTTGTTCTAAATGTATTGCTGTTATCTTTCCTTTGGAGTAAACTAGGCAGACGGAGAGAGTGATCAGCTTGTCTTGTTCTAAATGTATTGCTGTTATCTTTCCTTTGGAGTAAACTAGGCAGGCGAAGAGAGTGATCAGCTTGTCTTGTTCTAAATGTATTGCTGTTATCTTTCCTTTGGAGTAAACTAGGCAGGCGAAGAGAGTGATCAGCTTGTCTTGTTCTAAATGTATTGCTGTTATCTTTCCTTTGGAGTAAACTAGGCAGGCGAAGAGAGTGATCAGCTTGTCTTGTTCTAAATGTATCGGTGTTATCTTTCCTCTGGAGTAAACTAGGCAGGCGAAGAGAGTGATCAGCTTGTCTTGTTCTAAATGTATTGCTGTTATCTTTCCTCTGGAGTAAACTAGGCAGGCGAAGAGAGTGATCAGCTTGTCTTGTTCTAAATGTATTGCTGTTATCTTTCCTCTGGAGTAAACTAGGCAGACGGAGAGAGTGATCATGCTGCACGGACAACACATGGTCGCTACAAGTCAGCTTAGGCTTTGTGCTATGGGAAGCACATGTAACAAACTATCGTCTTTCAAAACAGCAAGGTGCCAGTAGCAGTATTGTAGTATAGAAGATGAGACAGATACAGAGACTTGTCACAGAAGAAAATCTTAGGTAGCTGCTGTGTGATTTATAAAATTAATGAATTTGGGTGGATCTACATAAGACTGACAGTATATGGCGAGGCAACAATTGTATCCAGTTGAGAAAGTCACCTAGAATAATGTGATGTGATACCTATTCTCTTCCAGTGGAGCATAGCTCCGCAAGAAACTGACACCAAGCCCTGTATAGACTTGTTTGTGATTGGTTGAATTTCGTAGTAGAAAGTTTTCCACAAGATGAGGTACACTGTTGTACAGGTAGTGTACAAATGTAACAGCTGTTCAGATACTGTAGTTGGGATAATTTTATCCTGTAAAGCGCTGCTTTTTTTAAGTATCTAAAGAATGAAAGGCAGCGGGTATGCTAGTGTAATTGTTAGGAAGCCATGCTGATGTTATGAGCACGGCCGAACAATGGCACGATGCCTGCTCTCAACCTCCGCTATAAGAGGGAAAGAGTGGCTACCTATTCCTCAATGCTTTCTGGCCTTCAAAAAGTGATGGTCCTAGCATACCACAGACCTATAGCAAGCTACTGCTTGTGGATTTAATAAAATGATGGACAGTTCAAGGAGGTACCAGATGTTTAACATGGTTTTAATGACATAGTGACTGAATAGGCTAGGTTCTGTAATGTATGCCAGTAGTTTCAACACAATACATTAAAAACACATTGGGCATGAAGATGCTTGAGGTTACGGAACCAGCGAAAGATCAAGTCTTTTGGACTAAATGTGAGTAGATGAACTTACTGCTAGGGTCTTGCTTTCAAACTACCTGGTCGTGGTGATGAGAAGTTTGCTTTTCTGTAACTGTCTTGATGATGTCAATACTATGTTCATTGACAGTGTGAAGTCGTCCGTGATTGGTTCAAGAGAACAGTTGTGCATTCATCAGCAGGTTCAAAAGCTGACAAATAACGCAGACAAGGTCAGTGATTACTTTTGTTATAGTTGGTCATCTTCTAGTGGTGCCTTCCATTGTTTTTGAAGATCAGTTAGAAAACATCTGGTCTGTACATGACAGAGAGAGAGGAAGGCTGCAGAGAAGGTCAAATGGGAGAGACAAGAGTGGGAGGAGGACTTTTAATAGATCAATGGAACACAAATATGTTTTAAGTGTTAAGATGCATGACATACTTTTCAATGATATATCATTTCATCGGGTTTAAAAAAAAAAAGAAAATAATGAAAACCACCTTTATTTTCAAATAGACACAAATTGGGCATGCAGGCCTGTCTTAATTTCAGCTCTTCTAACCACTCATCTTTCGCACATCAGTTGTATGTTATCTTTTATTCATGTTAAATTCACGTAGAAATTAACATAGTAATATGAATGGAGGGAGAGAGACACTAGGTACTTTAATCAGTTGTATCAGTTTAAAATGAAAATTAAAAACTGTTGTGTATCCCTTACGCGACGTTGCAGTCAACACCATCATTTTTCAGCTGTTGTTGATGTACTAGGCAAGTGTTACGGTCAGTAGTTTGCCATTGCTTTCTGAACGACCGGCTCCCATACCAGCACATTACAACACAACACGACACGGTCTGCTGCACAAATCGGCCGCAGCTGAGCTTCGAACACCTGGTGCCTGGCTCATGAACCACGTTCACAAGCCTTTGGCCACGGAGCCGGATTGCATCAGTTTAATCAAGTGTAATTATGAGACCTGTATAATGCAAACCTTGGAACATATTGATGGGGACATACAGAACCTGTCAGTGGAGACATACAGAGACTTGTTGGTGGGGACATACAGAGACCTGTTGGTGGGGACATACAGAGACCTGTTGGTGGGGACATGCAGAGACCTGTCAGTGGAGACATGCAGAGACCTGTCAGTGGAGACATACAGAGACTTGTTGGTGGGGACATACAGAGACTTGTTGGTGGGGACATACAGAGACCTGTTGGTGGGGACATACAGAGACCTGTTGGTGGGGACATACAGAGACCTGTCAGTGGAGACATACAGAGAGACTTGTTGGTGGGGACATACAGAGACCTGTCAGTGGAGACATACAGAACCTGTCAGTGGAGACATACAGAGACCTGTTGGTGGGGACATACAGAGACTTGTTGGTGGGGACATACAGAGACCTGTTGGTGGGGACATACAGAGACCTGTTGGTGGGGACATACAGAGACCTGTCAGTGGAGACATACAGAACCTGTCAGTGGAGACATACAGAGACCTGTTGGTGGGGACATACAGAGACTTGTTGGTGGGGACATACAGAGACCTGTTGGTGGGGACATACAGAGACCTGTTGGTGGGGACATACAGAGACCTGTCAGTGGAGACATACAGAGAGACTTGTTGGTGGGGACATACAGAGACCTGTTGGTAGGGACATACAGAGACTTGTCAGTGGGGACATGCAGAGACCTTTTGGTTGGGACATACAGAGACCTGTCAGTGGGGACATGCAGAAACCTGTCAGTGGGGACATACAGAGACCTGTCAGTGGGGACATACAGAGACCTGTCAGTGGGGACATGCAGAAACCTGTCTTTGGAGACATGCAGAGACCTGTCAGTGGGGGCATGCAGAGACCTGTCAGTGGGGACATACAGAGACCTGTCAGTGGAGACATACAGAGACCTGTCAGTGGGGACATACAGAGACCTGTCACTTGGGACATACAGAGACCTGTCAGTGGAGAAATACAGAGACCTGTCAGTGGGGACATACAGAGACCTGTCAGTGGGGACATACAGAGACCTGTCAGTGGGGACATAAGAGACCTGTTAATGGGGACATGCAGAGACCTGTCAGTGGGGACATGCAGAGACCTGTCAGTGGGGACATGCAGAGACTTGTCAGTGGGAACATACAGAGACCTGTCAGTGGGGACATACAGAGACCTGTCAGCGGAGACATACAGAGACCTGTCAGCAGAGACATACAGAGACCTGTTAATGGGGACATACAGAGACCTGTCAGTGGGGACATGCAGAGACCTGTCAGTGGGGACATGCAGAGACCTGTCAGTGGGGACATGCAGAGACCTGTTAATGGGGACATGCAGAGACCTGTCAGTGGGGACATGCAGAGACCTGTCAGTGGGGACATGCAGAGACCTATCTGTGGAGACGGGCACTTCCTTTGCCTCATAGCACAGAGCTGTCCGTGTAGATAACCACACTGCCCTGGTGTTTGAGTGGATTCAGCTACTACTTTGTAGTGAAGTCTCTTCAAGACTGGTTGGTAGACAGAGTAGAGAACAGTGATGGGGCACTGAGAGCTGCAGGTGCCAGCATCTGTGTGTGTTTTTCCTTTTGCAGAGTTCCTAGTCATATTTTTTGTTTATTCAGTGTCTGTTATCAGCTCAGTAGCAGTTGACCCTCCCTGTTCCATCCCATAATTTGCTCATGTTTGTCATTTATTGTGTGATCAGGTGAACCTGTGCAGAGTCAAAGTAGCAGCTCGGCACTGTCATTTCTACAATAATATTGAAGGTAAGAAACTTGTACTAATTGTTAACAAAGGTAAAGGTAATTCCATTGCAGATAGTGCCTTTCGTGTGTCAAGCTTTAGGCCTTCACATATCCTAGGCTGTGGCATAATGAGGTGATGTGGTCAGTTCCCTTTCATGTCACCATCTCTTCCCATACAATTCCTAGAAAATTACCTGGTACCAATTTTATGATGTGTCAGTTTCCTGAGTCATCATCATCATGTGCCATGTCAGTAAGTATGGTGGTCATGGTTCATTGTCTCACGTGATCCCAGTGCTGCAGCCAGTCTGTCAGCCTGTTCATTGCCCTTGCACACCTGCATGCCATGGGTAAAAATTCTGTGCAGTGCTTCTGACCCACATCCTATAAATTGACGCAAGCCACTCCACATGGAATATACCAGTTTTTGTTTTCCAAAACATACTCTATCACATGTTTAACTGTACTGCTTTCTTCATCCATCGGAAGGCTGTTGTCATGCTCCATTCTCATGCTAGAAGTTGTGATATTGTGTGCTAACCAAGACCTTATTCCACCTCTTGAATGGTTGTCCTGAAAGTATTGGAGTTACGTTGCGTTGAGTCTAGAAATAACATCACAGCACTCAGGACATTTCAATATTGCTTTGTCTTCATCTTCAAAAGTCAGCAAATAGTCCCAAAAATAATTTGTACCAGGAAACTGGCAGGATTACTGCAGTATTGGCAAGAGATTGGGGATCAATAAGACAAGATAAACGAGCTCCTCTCCAAAAATGCTGTGTAGAAACGGTTTGCCAAAAGGTACTTCATTGCTGTAAATCAAGACAACACAATCAACTTTTTCAGGATGAACAAAGAAGTAGCTGTTTAACAAACTTTCGATGCATATAAGTGACTTTCATTATATATTTGTTTTCTGCTGATTGTATTTTGTTTTGTTTTCTGGTTTCAGGATTTAAAAAGACTGGTGATGCAAGGAAGGTCATAGGCAATGTTGTGGACATTGAAGATATTGTCAAAGTTGGACACAAAACAAAGTGAGAATTAATATTCACAATAAAATCTAAGTATAAGACAAAATTTTGAACTGTCATAATAGGTTATACACATTTTGAATAGAAAGAATAATTTGAATAATGAAAACAAACAATAGTGTACATGATTTATCGTCTGGCACAATTTTGCTGTAAGTCTAATTCTTAACCCGCTGAAAATAATCAACAGTGGAGGATAAACTCTGTGGACCACTGAGTGAACTAACAAGACAGTGAAGTTCATACAAGAGACAGCATTGCAGACAAAAAAATATTTGAAAGCGAATGAAAGAAGGAAAATGTTTGTTCTTTCACCTATCAGATGCATAAATAGATAAACATAGAATAAAGCAACACAGGGACACAATACATAGTCCTGTGTTTCAGTGTAAGTGCTACCATGGTAACTATCATGTCATTTTGTTTACATAGTTGCACATGTGTATCGCTGCAGCCTTTGCATAGAAGGAATTAACAGTATTCTTCCACTTCTGTTTTTGTTTCGTTTTTAGCTTTACTATAAAAGCTTTGCAATATATACTTTCTATAGTTGATCATAGAAACTAATTTTGAAAGCTCTCGAAGTGTTCCATTTTATGTGTACTGTTCCTGTATGTGTGAATGAGAAAAGTTCTGGACCAACAGTCATAGTAAAATAATCTAATAGTTAACTACATTTCAAGAAACTTCCTGTCTGCTTCTGCAGGCTAATACAGATATATACAAATCAAATCCTTTTAATGCACAAACATACATGCACTCGTCACACATACATACCTACACAGCACTTTGGACAGTTACGTCATTCTAACATTTTAAATATAAAATGAAACAAAAAAGGATGCTCTGCATGTTATTCTGGAGTTGATGCTGTTCTTGGAGCATGCTCTTCTTTGTTAAACAAATTCTAGAAGTCACTAATCAAGATCCTGGAAACAGACTGCACATTATTCCATGAAAGCTCTTGATACTATATAGAACTGGCCATTTTGTGGTCTTCAAAACCTCAACTCTGTGGACTGCATCCTACTTGTTATTAGCCCTAGAGGGCTTCCTGTGATGAATTGGAGGGTCAGTATCTGGAGATGAGGCTAAGCATTTCAAAATTAATTAATCAGTGCCTGCACAGAATAGGACTGAAATGGGATGACAGAATCACAAATGTGGAATTCGTGGAGACTAAGCAAATGACAGTGAACCAAGTGGTGAAGAAAATACACCTTCGCTGGGTAGGACACACATTGAGACAATCTGATCCAATAGTATAAATAGAAAGTCCTTTATCTATAACCCACATGGCCAACTAAATAGGAGACCCAAAAACACAGAGAAGAGAAATAGAGACAGATTAATAATATGGGGAGGATATAGGTGGAGCTGGGAGAGATAGCTAAAGGTAGGGCAGTCTGGCGTGAATTGGCTGATGGTCTATACTCCAATGAGGGATAATTGGCAGAAGAGAGAAAAGAGGGATGCATTTCAGAGTACAGACTTAATTTCACGATGTTAATTGTGTATTACCTTCAGAACTTGCCCTTACTACATGGCACGTGAGCTTAAAGCAGATGCAGATATTGTCTTCATGCCTTATAACTACCTGCTGGATAGCAAGGTAAGTTATGTCTATGGTGATGAAGTGTAACTTATTGTTTATCCTAACGGCGTCTCCCTTTTTGTGATTTGCTGATTTGAAGCCACGTTTACCTGTTGTAAATTGGAATAAAGTAGAGAGACACATAAAACTCATTGCACAATTTATTGTCTAACATATTATGTTGTGTGACTTTATTAATGTTCAACAAGCATTAATATTTTAGCTTCATCTGATTTAATTCTGTAGAGTGCACCTTGTGAGGTACAGCGAAATATGCCAGCAAATAAATTGTGCACTCTTGTTTGTCTTCTATGTTAAAATGTGCCTGTTGCAAAATTTATTTTAAGCGCTTGTTTGCTTTGAACTCAGGTGTGGTCCATACACACTGCTTCTAGTGAACTGCAATGAATTTTGCATGTGGATTAGCTTTCCCTATTACCAATGTCCCTTGCCATCAGGCGAACCCACTCTGACTTCAGAGGTACTTGTAATTTTATCCCCAAGTCAAGGACGAGAAGTCAACATTTTAGTCCAACTGACCCATGCAGGAGTTGAACCTGTTACCTCGGTATTAGCAGGTAATAAGCTCGGTCGCTCTTATCCATTCGGCCGTGCTGACCGTCGCATAATTATTGTGATTTTGGCACTAGCGTTGTTTGTAAAGTGCATTCTATTTTGTGGGAAAATATTCTCTAAAATACTAATTGTTCTTATTGTGCTGTAAATGTACTATATGGCAACTGTATATACTTTGAAAGTTAATGCCATGCGCTTCAGTCATATACAAGAAGTTACTACAGCCACACATGTTATCATAGATCATAAGAGAAGCAAAGAATAGTAACACTGTAACCTTCCTTGCATGTCATAGGTACAACTAAGGAGGGTTGGCATGAGATTGGCTACTTCATCCTGTAGAAAACTTCAGCCGCAAAGTCCAACCAATCATGAGCAATTCTACAAAGGACTTGACATGAATTGTTTGAGGTCATGTGCTGCATTGGGACATGTAAGGCAGAAGTAGAAGTTTCTACAGGTATATAGAATATGCATGTAGGTAATCAGGCCTGCTCCATCACAAGGGAATAAAATAATTTGAGATAACAGTTTGAGCTTCAGAACAGGACAATAATTACACAACAACATGTATACAAAATTCAAGATGGACAAATTAACCATGTGCACATGTGGATTGGTGCCGCTGACAGCAGATCACATACCCCAGACTGCCCAAAATACAATATATCTAGGCAAACCTTCTGGCCCAGAGAAACAACAGTGCAAGAAAAACTCTGGAACTTTGAGTGAACTAAAACAACACAGTGAAATTCATACAAGAGACAACAATGCAGATACAGACAAATGTGAAGTACATGAAAGAAGAAGAACAGTTTAAGACCATGAGCTGAGTGTGTGCGTGCATGGATAAACCTGACAAAGAGCCAGGAAGGCTAACCTGGTTAATAAATACTAGGAAGAAGTTAGAAATGCCCACTGAAAAATGCATATATCGCAACTCTTCTGGAAGCAGGCGGAATGCAGTTATGTCCGCACAAACAAAAAATATAGGACAATGGCAGCCGCAGCATAAGAAGATGCCTTATTATGTGTTAACTCATGAAATTCAAAGCAAAGATGATCAGTTACTTCATATACAAGTAACTTTTCTGAATCCTATCTATCTTTTAACATATCATTTGTTAGGAGCCTAGAGCTACATATTTGTTTGGTTAACATTGCATGGAATTGGAGTGGCTTAACGTTATGTTGATCCACCTATAGGTAAGAAACTACTGGGTTCAAATCTAATTAGGAATAAATTCTCAGGACTGATTAGTTGGATCGCTGCAGCCCTCTTCCAACGGAAAGTAGTTTTTAGATGTGGCAGTTGGACTTCGGAACCAACAAAAATATATCCTGGCCTACCACAGGGATCACCATTATCTCAGGTACTGTTCAACGCCTACACAGTGATAATCGCCACTGAGCAGATCACTGGACCTGGCAGGACATTGTCATATGCCGATGATGTTTTAGTGTATCGTCAGGGTAAGGATAGAGAGCAGGTTGCTGTGGAACTACAAACCGAACTCAATCACATAAGTACTTGGTGTGATGAAGCTGGGGCAATGGTCAACCCAACAAAGGCAACAGTGACTTGGTTCTCGTTGAATAATCATATTGTCAACACCAACTGTAAAGCTGTGTTCAGAGACGGTGGAAAGAACGCAGGCAATGAATTACCTGGGGATACGGTTTGATCGAAGCCTTGCTTATAATGAGCACATAGACCAGGTGATAACAAAGGCCAAGTGGGGTTTGGCTGCGATGCAGGTGATGACGGCAGTAAACTGTGAGCAGCGCCATCTATGTCTTCTGTACGAGGGACTGGTCACGTCTGTTTTTGAGTATGCAATGGCAATCCTGACTCTCAGCCGTAAGCAGATAGAAAGGATGGAAAGGATACAGAATGAAGCTATGCGCATTATTCTTGGATGTACAAGTGATACAGCATGCAGGGCGATGCGCTACCTTCTTGATTTTCCAACCATTGAAGAGAGAATACAAGTTTTCAGGGCACGCGCCTACCTCAGAGTTAACGCAAACACACAACATCCACTGCATAGTGAAATTATAAAGGTGAAGGGCAGCAGGTTAAAAAGAGGACGGTCATGGATGGGTAAAGCCGAAGACATTCTTCAACAGGTGTGTTCACTTGAGGATTTGGAACCTGGCCTGGAGTGGGTACAAGTGCCAACAGATTTCTGCACATCCTTTTCAGTTTGCATCCATCTAGATAGAAAATGCAGACAAGAAAATCCGACTGCTGTGGAGCCTGAAGTACAAGCGTTGATTTTCGAGAATTCGCTAGACGGTGATGCTATCATCTACACAGATGGGTCGGTCGTCTGACATGTGAGAAGCTCATGGGCCTTTACGGCTCGGACTGGAGGAAGAATTGTGAAGGAGGAATCTGGTGCTTTCACTGAAACCACAAGTAGCCTGACTATGGAAGTCATGGCAGTAAGTAAAGCAATAACATGGCTCAAGACACAGACATTCACTAGGGCATGTTTCCTTAGCGACTCAATGAACATGATCAAGAGGATAGAGGAGGGGTCGATCCATAGAGAATGGTTGCTGCCTCTGGAGCGGTCTCGGCTGGCAAAGATTAGTTTCATCTTCGTGCCAGGGCATGCGGGAGTACAAGGAAATGAGCGGGTTAACAAGCTCGCAGGTGAGGCTACGGTGGAGGGTGGACGTGCCATGGACCAGGCTCACATTCTGAATGCTCTACGAGAAGTAAGACTTTTGCGTCAACCAAGTGATGACTGTGAATCTACAACCATGCCCAGACTGCAAGAACAACAAATTAAAAGAGGTGTGGCCAAACAAGAACACTACGCAGGAAGCCAAAGAAGATTGATAAACCAACACAGAACTGGTATCGTTAGTCGCTGCAGGATTTGCTGAGGAGGGGATCCGAGCACTTATGGACTGAATGGTTCGATGTGCAATGAGGATGATCTTTCGACTAACTAACTAACTAAAAGGCAATGATGCCAAACTCATCCCTGATGTGTGGGTTGAGGATTGAATTCCTAGCCTTCTGACATCACATTGGTGTGGCCGTGTGAAAGCAGGCGTGCTCGCTAGCAAAGTTGATGGTAAAGTCATGAGCACTGTTGGACGTGTAGCCATAAGAATTGACAACCAGTGATGAAATTTTCAACACATTAAACAAAATGTTAGGTGGTGTACTATCGCCTGATCTTTCCAGTTTGTACAGCAAAATAATATTGAGATCCATGCCAGGAATATTGGTTGGTGAGCACGATTGGACGTGCAGCCGTTAGAATTGACAACCAGTTGGGAACTTTTCAACACTTTAAACAAGATGTTAGGTTGTGTATTATCACCTGATCATTTCAGTTTGTACAGCAAAATAATATTTAGATCCACACAAGACATGCCAGGATTATCGGTTGGTGGGCATATTATATATAACTTGTGTTATGCTGATGACGTTTTGGTAGTTGAAAATGAAACACAGTTGCAGGAGAGCTCTTCTCCCCTTTTCCAGGCTGAGACAACAATAGAGAGTGCAAGACCAGTACAGGAAGTTCACATCTGTGGAGGCGCATATCAGGATGTGACCAGGTCATGATTCAGCACAACACACATGGACTGGCTAGATTAGGTCTAGGTTGGTCACGTGTCC
This sequence comes from Cepaea nemoralis, assembly GCA_014155875.1. Taxonomy (NCBI): domain Eukaryota; kingdom Metazoa; phylum Mollusca; class Gastropoda; order Stylommatophora; family Helicidae; genus Cepaea; species Cepaea nemoralis. The sequence continues at coordinate 423,340 of JACEFZ010017245.1, forward strand.
CCCCGCATGTTTAGGCATCTTGTCAAAATATCCCAGTCCAGAGGAAAAGTGGAAGGGTTATAACACGGACAGTTTTTAATAGTTCAGAACACATGTATTTTTCAGTGAAATATTTGTGCGGCCAGTAGTTTCTTATGTAACATTGGCAGATGTTTGGTGTAGTCAGTACTGTGCCGGCCGCCTTTACTTGCCAATACGGTTGCCGGTATGCATCTACACGCCACACACAGCCTTGGGCATACGGTTCCAGACCCATATAGTTAGATACATCGGCACTTGTTTGGTGTGGTCAGTATCGTGTTGGCTGCCTTTACTTCCCACTTGAATGCATTTATGTTTATTATTTTGCGCTTGCTCGCTTTGAACTCAAACGTAGTCCATTCAAACTAAATCTAGTAGCACAGTACTCAATTTTGTGTATGGATTAGCTTTCCCTATTGCCATTGTCCCCCATATCAGGCAAACCCACTCCGGCTTCAGAGGTACTTGTAATTTACGTCACCAAATTAAGTACAAGAAGTCAACATTTTAGTCCAACAGTCCCTTGTAGGGGCGGAACCCATGAACATGTATTCTTATCCATTCTGCCAAGCTGATCACCAATGCTTCATGTGTTTGTCAATGCAATGTTTGTGTAATGTTTTGTTATTCCTTATTTACTTTTCATGTTCAGTCTCGGAAAACTCATGGGGTAGAGCTTCAGGGAAGCATCATCATATTTGACGAGGCACACAATCTGGTAATTTGTTTGATACTTTGAAGTTTTAAAATATATATATATTTCTACAATGTTTGGATAAATTGTAATTTAATTCTGTTACCCTGGATGGAGTCTGTCTAGAGGAAGCAGACCTGACTTAAATGTATGCCGAAGTTGGACACACTGAACTTTAGGGTGTATAACTTGGTGTGAAGTACTTCCTTTGAAAAAGGAACGAAGAAGAGGGAGAAGAAAGAAGTGTGTACAGCTGAACAAACATTAATTTTGTGCATATAGTGTTTTTATGCATATATAGTTTTGTGGTGGGGATATTGTGATAAATTGTGCACACACACTCATCGTGTATACAAGATGTTTGATTATATGTTTACTGAATTCTTTAAGTCGCTGTGCTACTGTTTGTCTTCTTCTTCGTCTGCCTTTTATCCTCCATTAGAGCATTGTCTTTAACCAACTCATGCCATGGTCTCTTATCTTTTGAAATTCCTGCAGTTTCCTTCATGTCCTCTTCTTACTATGTATTGCGGTCTTACATTTTGTTCTCCATGTGATTTTATGTCTCCCTGATTCCTTTTGCCCTGTGAGTTCCATAGAAAGGAGTTTCTAGTTACACTACCAGATTTCCTCACTGTGTGTCCCATCCTGCACCAGTGTCCACTACTCACCTCATGATTTGATGGAGTCTGTCTTGTTCTCTTCTTAAGCTTTGCAGGTGCACAGGCACCATGTAATGAATGTTTGTTCTTTATTAGTAACTATTTTAGTCATTCTGCATGTTTCTAATCTATTACTGATTTAATGTTAAAGCAAAAGAAAATAATCAAAGTTTAGAACTAGGTTTCATTTCTGTTGACTTCCAGAAATTTCCTACTGCTGTGAAAACACCTTGCCTTTGGTATTCTTATTTTAATATCTCTATGTGTTCCACCCCTTGTGTCTACATTGCTACCTAAATAGGTGTATGATTCCACCTTTTGAAGTGATATATCACAAAGATAGATCAGATTATCATTTACTTGATAGTCTCATTGCCTTTATCTTTCCCCTAGGATTATTTAGGCAGGGCAACAGTCAAAACATTCTAGTCAAGGATGTTTGATTGTGGATTGCTGTGTGGTTCCAACAGGAAAGGAATGGGTGAGAGGACGATTGCCAAGTGTTTGCAACCAGATTTTTACTGGAATATCATGTACAACATGCAACATTTGTTAATGTTGATAAAGCATCTTTAGTATAGAACAGAGTGTTATGTTGGTTCTGTAATAATTGAAAAACTAGTAACCAATTAACACGATAATATACATAGATAAGTGTTTTTATATTCATGTCTCAAGGCAAGATTGAGATTATGATTGGTCAGTTATGATGGCTGTATTTCTGATTAGACCGTATTGAATGTTTCAGGAAAAAATTTGTGAAGAATCTGCATCATTTGACCTAAGTTCATTGGACCTTGCCACAGCTATAGAAGAAACCACAAAACTGGCAGAAAGGGTGGCTGAACTGAGTACATTAGAAACTGAGTTTTCACAAGCAGAGGATTCCGCTATAGGTATTTGTTCATTATACCAGAGAGTGGGTCTGTGATTTGGTTAGCATGTTCATCAAATCAATCAAGTATTTGGGTACTTTGATAACAGCAGATGGTGGATGTATTAATGAAGTTGGGTCTCAATGGCAAAGAGGTTATGCCATGTGCATTGCGCTTTGAAGGTTGTGGTTTCATTCCCCAGACTCGTTCAGACTACGAGTGCAATTTATCCAGAGGCTCTTTGGGGGGGGGGGGGGGGGGGGGGGTGTCATCACTGGTGCCATGGAGTTACATGCTTTGTTGATGCTCTCGCGAAAACTACACCAGAAGAGGTAAAGCCTGGTACAATGAGTGACCTGTCAACTTTAGTACAAAATATCTTGATTGTCTGTGTCAGGTGTATTCACACATTATATAAAAGTTTTAATAATAATCCAGTGTAGAACAATAACAATCCAATTTAAGTGGTACATTTTGATATAAGTACTTCACATTTAATGAGAGCGTGAAAGATATTTTGTTTTTAAGAGATGATTGATTATAATTACCCGGGAAGGTTAACCCGGTCAACAAATGCCCGCAGAAGTCTGATGTGTCGGCCTAACGGCGCAAGAACGCAGCTCTGCTGTAAACAGGCACAATGCAATCACGTCCGGAAAAAAACTCCGGATGAACGAAGAAGAAGAAGATTATAATTAATGGATGTTTCCTGGTTGGCACAATTTTATATTGTCTAGTATTTTGAAGCCGGTCTCTCTGGCTGAGGGGTTACACCACTTTCTCCGTAATCCCGTTTATCCACGCAGGGTCTCGTAGCGAGGCGAGAACTGGAAGCGGTTCGACCCGCGCTCGTGACTTGCGGGATAATGAACCGGCCGCTCAGAAAGCAATGGCAAACTACTGAGCGTAATCTTGCCAAGAAATCAACATACAGCTGAAAGATGCTGATGTTGACAGTGATGTCCTGTAAAGGATATGCAAAACATTTGCGAGTATTTTGAAACAGCAAAGACGGATTGTATCTGCAGCAAAGAACCTCAATGGCTCGGAACGCTGAAGAAGAAGAAGAAGAAGAAGAAAGCCATTATTGTATTTTGTGAGCATATCACCAAGGCAATCATGAAATCACATACTTTGAGAAAAGAGAGATACCCAGGATGTCAGAATTCAACTGAATGACATCTACAGCAACCGAGTTGAGTTGAGTTAAGAACCGACATCAACAGCCAGTGAAGAGTCATACTGCTAATCATTCCCACCGCTATCTGATTAAAAGTTCTCCTGGTCTTCCCTCTCAGTTTTGAGATTCTTCCAGTACCCCTGCCGATCCCCCGCAATCTCATTCTTTCCACATATGGTTCTCAATCTGTTCCTCTGCCTTCTCCACTTCTCCACCTGGTCCCACAAGCGCACGACCACCTCCCCCTTGTCCATAGGCAAAATACCACCAAGAGGTGCCCTCCCTACTAGCATGGTGGCAGCAACCGAATGACAACTAAAGCAACCAAACAACTACAGCAACCAAATGAAAACTACAGCAACCGAATGACAACTACCACAACCAAATGACAACAATTACATTCATGACAGGCAGAAACAGACAACCCATCTTCACATATGGATGTAATTAACAGATTCAATAGGCACATGTTAAAGCTATGTAGCTTTCATTGCATTGCACATATTGATGAAACAATCAAACTGCTGAGCATGTTCTGCAAGATTGTCCTCTGTAGGGCTGGCAGACAATGATATTGTGTGATTTATTGCCTGGCATATTTCATTGCGCCTCATCAGGAGCATACTGCAGAGTTACATATTCATTTATTCACTTCCTACACTATAAAATTCTGCTGTATGCACCTGATGAGATGCAACAAAATATGCCAGGCAATAAATTGTGCGATATATTGTTTTTGGCTTCTGTGTTTAGGTTGACTAAGAGAATACATTGTTTTGAATGATATTCTGACCTAATGACCCAACACAATTGAAAGCTTTGTGGAACTATAATGGAAACACAGACAACTGTATAAAGTTCTTTTTGAGGATTTGTCTGATGATATTGACAACAAAAATGCCTCACAAGAAGAAGAAGAAGAAATAAAGCACAAAAAGCAAATGTAGACATTACCAGTTTTGTTTATATTTGTTAAACATGGGCTCTACTTATTGTTCCATTATTTCAGTTCCAGAATTTACCTTGGAAGATATCGTTCGTTTAAAAAGTAAGTTGTTTTAACGTGTTAATTTTTAGTCTTTAAAGTTTGCTTTCATGGTGGCGTCATGTTTCTGCCAGCTTTCTAGTTTACTGCCATCAGATTTTAGACAGTCTGAGACCTAGGTGCTATCACAATGTAAAGTGAACAAAAGTAAAAGATTCTCTTTTACATGTCTTATGGTGTAATAGGTATATAGTGTGAACCCCAATTTGTTTTATAGACCAGTTGACACTCAAGGGGGAAAATGGTCAATATCGTGCCAGACACTTTTACTTCCACAGGCATTTCTTGGTACCTATTTTAGGCTTGGGGGGACCTGAGAGCCCAAGATAATTTATTTTAAAATTTGCCCGGATGTGAAATAGTGGAAGACCTAAAAACACATGGAGAGAGAATTAAAGACGGAGATGAATGACATGGAGGGAGCTGTTGGAGATGACATGGAGGGAGCTGTAGGAGATGATGTGGAGGGAGCTGTAGGAGATAACATGGAGGGAGCTGTAGGAGAGATGATGTGGAGGGAGCTATAGGAGAGATGACATGGAGGGAGCTGTAGGAGAGATGATGTGGAGGGAGCTGTAGGAGAGATGACATGGAGGGAGCTGTAGGAGAGATGACATGGAGGGAGCTGTAGGAGATAACATGGAGGGAGCTGTAGGAGAGATGATGTGGAGGGAGCTATAGGAGAGATGACATGGAGGGAGCTGTAGGAGAGATGACATGGAGGGAGCTGTAGGAGAGATGATGTGGAGGGAGCTGTAGGAGAGATGATGTGGAGGGAGCTGTAGAAGAGATGACGTGGAGGGAGCTGTAGGAGAGATGACATGGAGGGAGCTGTAGGAGAGATGACATGGAGGGAGCTGTAGGAGAGATGACATGGAGGGAGCTGTAGGAGAGATGACATGGAGGGAGCTGTAGGAGAGATGATGTGGAGGGAGCTGTAGGAGAGATGACGTGGAGGGAGCTGTAGGAGAGATGATGTGGAGGGAGCTGTAGGAGAGATGACATGGAGGGAGCTGTAGGAGAGATGACGTGGAGGGAGCTGTAGGAGAGATGACGTGGAGGGAGCTGTAGGAGAGATGATGTGGAGGGAGCTGTAGGAGAGATGACGTGGAGGGAGCTGTAGGAGAGATGACATGGAGGGAGCTGTAGGAGAGATGACATGGAGGGCGCCGTAGGAGAGATGACATGGAGGGAGCTGTAGGAGAGATGACATGGAGGGAGCTGTAGGAGAGATGATGTGGAGGGAGCTGTAGGAGAGATGACATGGAGGGAGCTGTAGGAGAGATGACATGGAGGGAGCTGTAGGAGAGATGACATGGAGGGAGCTGTAGGAGAGATGATGTGGAGGGAGCTGTAGGAGAGATGACATGGAGGGAGCTGTAGGAGAGATGATGTGGAGGGAGCTGTAGGAGAGATGACATGGAGGGAGCTGTAGGAGAGATGACATGGAGGGAGCTGTAGGAGAGATGACATGGAGGGAGCTGTAGGAGAGATGATGTGGAGGGAGCTGTAGGAGAGATGACATGGAGGGAGCTGTAGGAGAGATGATGTGGAGGGAGCTGTAGGAGAGATGATGTGGAGGGAGCTGTAGGAGAGATGACATGGAGGGAGCTGTAGGAGAGATGATGTGGAGGGAGCTGTAGGAGAGATGACATGGAGGGAGCTGTAGGAGAGATGATGTGGAGGGAGCTGTAGGAGAGATGACATGGAGGGAGCTGTAGGAGAGATGACATGGAGGGAGCTGTAGGAGAGATGATGTGGAGGGAGCTGTAGAAGAGATGACGTGGAGGGAGCCGTAGGAGAGATGACATGGAGGGAGCCGTAGGAGAGATGACATGGAGGGAGCTGTAAGAGAGATGACATGGAGGCAGGCGTAGGAGAGATGACATGGGGGGAGCTGTTAGAGATGATGTGGAGGGAGCTGTTAGAGATGATGTAGAGGGAGCTGTAGGAGATGACATGGAGGGAGCTGTAGAAGATGACATGGAGGGAGCTGTAGAAGATGACATGGAGGGAGCTGTAGGAGAAATGACATGGAGGGAGCTGTTGGAGATGACATAGAGGGAGCTGTAGGAGAGATGACATGGAAGGAGCTGTAGGAGATGACATGTAGGGAGCTGTTGGAGATGACATGGAGGGAGCTGTAGGAGAGATGACATGGAGGGAGGTGTAGGAGATGACATGGAGGGAGCTGTAGTAGAGATGACATGGAGGGAGCTGTAGGAGGTGACATGGAGGGAGCTGTAGGAGAGATGACATGGAGGGAGCTGTAGGAGAGATGATGTGGAGGGAGCTGTAGGAGAGATGACATGGAGGGAGCTGTAGGAGAGATGACATGGAGGGAGCTGTAGGAGAGATGATGTGGAGGGAGCTGTAGAAGAGATGACGTGGAGGGAGCCGTAGGAGAGATGACATGGAGGGAGCCGTAGGAGAGATGACGTGGAGGGAGCTGTAGGAGAGATGACATGGAGGGAGCTGTAAGAGAGATGACATGGAGGGAGGCGTAGGAGAGATGACATGGGGGGAGCTGTTAGAGATGATGTGGAGGGAGCTGTTAGAGTTGATGTAGAGGGAGCTGTAGGAGATGACATGGAGGGAGCTGTAGAAGATGACATGGAGGGAGCTGTAGAAGATGACATGGAGGGAGCTGTAGGAGAAATGACATGGAGGGAGCTGTTGGAGATGACATAGAGGGAGCTGTAGGAGAGATGACATGGAAGGAGCTGTAGGAGATGACATGTAGGGAGCTGTTGGAGATGACATGGAGGGAGCTGTAGGAGAGATGACATGGAGGGAGGTGTAGGAGATGACATGGAGGGAGCTGTAGTAGAGATGACATGGAGGGAGCTGTAGGAGGTGACATGGAGGGAGCTGTAGGAGAGATGACATGGAGGGAGCTGTAGGAGATGACATGGAGGGAGCTGTAGTAGAGGTGACATGGAGGGAGCTGTATGAGAGATGACATGGAGGGAGCTGTAGGAAATGACATGGAGGGAGCTGTAGGAGAGATGACATGGAGGGAGCTGTAGGAGAGATGACATGGAGGGAGCTGTAGGAGAGATGACATGGAGGGAGCTGTAGGAAAGATGACATGGAGGGAGCTGTAGGAAAGATGACATGGAGGGATCTATTGGAGATCAAGAAAGATAGAACAGCTTGTTGTGAGTTGGTTGAGGCCTGTGTGAAAAGGAGGGTAAAGGGTAAAAGAAGAAGAATTGTCCAATATAAATAGATGAAATTCATTACTTCTGTACACTCTCTATAGTATACAAAAAGCTTTCTTACAGTCTAATGTGAATGGATGGAATTCTTATCAATATTTATAGTCTATTTTATAAAGATGGGATTCTTGTCTTCAGTATACTTATACCTGTCTTGTAGTATGATGTGAATAGATGGAATTCTTATCTTCTGTGTACTTACAGCTGTCTTATAGTATAATGTGAATAGATGGATTTCTTATCTTCTGTGTACTTACAGCTGTCTTATAGTATAATGTGAATAGATGCAATTCTTATCTTATGTGCACTTAAAAATATAGATGGAATTCTCATCTTCAGTGTACTTATTGCCATCTTATATCATAATGTGAATAGATGGAATTCTTGTCTTCAGAATACTTACAACTTCAGTAAACTTCAAGCTGTCTCACCTGTTGTTTAATTTGTCCCTAATAAAAGTGCATTTGTGTATAAGGAAACCCAGGTTTCCTATATGGTAGATACTAACCTATAGGGTTAGATACTAGGGTAGATACTAACCAAATAAGACAAGAGACTAAACAAGATATTGTATCCAGTTTTATAAGAAAACGCCGTTGGAACTACATCGGCCATGTACTCAGAATGGACAAGACAAGACTCCCCAACCAAACCCTCTTATGGTCACCAGTAGGGAAAAGAAAACGGGGAAGACTGAAGAGAAACCCTGCATAGAACCATCATCAGAGAAGGCTCATTCAACGGCCAAGTGAACATCCAGAATCTACAAGTAGCAGCGAACCGCCGGACATGGAGAGCCATGACTTCTGCCCTATGCGCCGCCTTAGGCTCAAGAGGAAGGACTAACTAACTAAGATACTAACCGCTGATAAATGGCTTGCACAACACAATTTAAGATTGTTTTGTTTGAAAGTTGCACAGTGAGGATTCTCTCGAAGCCAGCCAGTCTGTCTGACCATTGCCATGTCTACTGCAATATATCTTTAAAAATCATTAATATTTTTAAAGGAAGCAGCAGTTAACTTGAGGTTGTTGACATCTCCATAGTTAGTTCTCAGGTGGAGAGGATGTAGTCTAAACAAATTTTTTCTGTTTTGAATATATTGGACATACTTGCAGGAAAAGTAGGAAATGGCAGGAAATTAGCTATTATTTTATCAATTCCAGTTACAGTTACATTCAACAGTATGTCCTGTCTTTAATTTATTGAATAAATGGTATTTCAGTTTGTTACTTTCTGTGCAGAGTTTGAAGATTGCAACTTGTTCATTCTGGTTGAGTTGGTAACTCACATAAATTTTTCTGGTGGCCTGGTTCATTAAGTGCTCACTTGTTTGACTTTCTGTATCATTGACAGTGAATAATTTTATGAATAGAGATGATCTAGAGAAAATTTAGACAGTAAGTAAGATTAACCCTTTACTGGGCGTAGCGTCCGATCGCGGCTTAACCCGTGGACGGGCATAACGCCAGAAAACACCGGTGAATACTATGCATTATAAAAACGCAATCTCGCAGCTTTCCGAGGCTTCCGATTGTCAACTTTCGGTTTTGCTGATAGCTTGACAACGTGGCCGCCATTTACAAGCGTGTACTTTGAATTTGAATGGATTTTAAAAATAGTTTTTGGGGGTTTTACACTTTGTATATCAAAATGGATTTTGACGATTCTTCAAGTGATAGTGGAAATTTCGCTGGGTTCAATTTAAGTGACATTGAAGGGCACGAAGTTGACTATTAATAGGAACTAGATATCTGTGAACAGCGTTAGTAGTCGTGAGTTGGACTTTAAAGAAAGTGATTCTGATTCTGAAAATGTGTTTGTAAATTGCCATATAAATGAATGACAATCACAAATAATATGTTGTATTTTGTAAATATGTGTGTTCATGTGTGGATTAGCGGCAACATTCGCGTGAGTAAAATAATCTGCATGCTTTTTCCTTCATTTTGTTTTTTATTTTGCTCAAATCTGTTGACTAACACCTTATATATAATGTTTTTACTAATGTAACCCAAAATTTTACTGGACCTAAAAAATCTTGCCCGTTCAGGGCTACAAAACGTTTGCCCCGTAAAGGGTTAAAGTAAGATTGAGGTGTTAGAGACATATGGCAATAAAGGGCAAATATGTCATAAGTTTGCGGAATTGCACAGAAGACACTTAGTGATTTCATTTAATAAGAACACTGGAGACAGTTGGGTGTGGAGGGACACGATCACATACACGTGATGTTGATTATTGTGAAAACACTGAGCATTCTTTCTTTGATGCAGAAACACTTCTGGAGATAGAGGAGAACCTAGATGCGATTGATATTCAGAGTTCTCAGCAAGGGAAGACACTGCCTGGCAGGTGAGTCACACCGATCTCCCTTAGAGAAAGTGGCAGTTTTCACTGGTGGAGATAAAGATGTTTTTAAAACCAGTCATATCCTGTTTAGCCCTCTTAAATTGGTATATAAATAATTAAGTTTTATATAAAAGTCCTCCAAAGTACTAGAGAGTATAAGAACTGCCATAATTATCTTAGCTTTATTATGAATGCTTCCAGCAACATCTCATAATGTTGGAGGATGGGCAATGCACAATATAGCAATCGCAATCCACAGGATTGTGTATCAACCTTATCAGAGGAAGGGGTGCCTCTGAAAGATGGAAATTACTGTCAAAGGTAGAAATCACAAACCATAGATATGGATGTGGAAGATGGAAAAGCACCACAATAACATCCTAAGAGTAACGTAGTTTTATATGCATGTCTATACCCATATGGGAAAGGCTTCGGGAGTAAACCCTGAGGACAAATCCGGAGATGGAGTCCCTAAGGCAGTTCCATGTTGTAAACAACATAGTTCTGGCAACTCCTGCGACGGCACCGATGCCAAGTTGCATTGGCTACTGCCTTTCCCTTGGTCAACATCGGCGACGTGGAGAGGGGGAACCTGCTACTGGGCAACAGCTGGTTCTCCGATTTCCATTGCCCAGGCTTGTGCCCTGAAGAGGTCACTTCAGCACCGCGTAAAGTGGTGACACAACACGGGAAGTAGCATTTGCCGGTTACTCGTCTCCAGCAAGGTGAAGATAAAGCCCAAGAGAATCTACAGAAGCCGAACAGAAGGAAGACCACGCATTGACACCAGTGGCACCCAAGATAAAGAGAAGGTCAACAAATTCATGCAGGCTCTAGCGGATACTCTGCCCGGCCCCACAGACGGAGATTCCACCGAGAGATGGAGTCATTTTCGCGACACCATCTACAATACAGCACTATCAACATTTGGCAAGAAGCAAACTAAGTCAACCGACTGGTTTGAAGCACACTCTGAAGAGATGCTTCCAGTCCTGGAGATAAAGAGACATGCATTCTCGATGTATAAAACATCACCTTCAGAGAAAACACTGCAGGCATTGCGAACGGCCAGAAATAGAGTACAACAGATGGCAAGAAGATGTGCGAACAGGTACTGGCTACAGCTCTCTGCTCAAATTCAAACTTGTGCAGACACTGGAAATATAAGAGGAATGTATGAGGGCATCAAGCAAGCTGTCGGTCCATCAAAAAATAAGATGGCCCCTTTACGATCAACTGAGGGGGTAATCATAAAAGATCGAGCGAAACAAATGGATCGCTGGGTAGAACACTACTCAGAGCTATACTCAGTGGATAACACTGTCAGCGAAGAAGCTCTGGAAGCCATCGATCAACAGTCCGCCATGCATGCCTTGGATAACGAACCTTGCCTCACAGAAATCAGCGAAGCACTAGATTCTCTCAAATCCGGCAAGGCACCTGGAAAAGATAGTATTCCACCTGAAATTTTAAAATGTAGCAAAGAAACAATCATCCCAGAACTGTATGCAATATTACAGCTCTGCTGGAGAGAAAAATCAATACCACAAGATATGAAAGACGCAAACATCGTTACCCTTTATAAAAACAAAGGCGACAGAAGCGACTGCAACAACTATCGCGGCATTTCCCTTCTCAACATTACAGGCAAGATTTTTGCCAGAGTAATCCTTAAAAGATTACACATTCTTGCTGAAAGAATCTACCCCGAATCGCAGTGCGGATTTAGACCCAACAGGTCCACCATCGATATGATTTTCTCACTCCGGCAGCTCCAAGAGAAGTGCAGAGAACAGAGGAAGCCATTATATATAGCCTTCATCGACCTCACAAAGGCATTTGACCTCGTGAGCAGAAGCGGCCTTTTTAAGGTCCTTGAAAAGGTTGGATGTCCACCCACCCTTCTTAGTCTCGTGAAATCATTCCACGAAAACATGCAGGGGACCATTTTATTTGACGGCTCAACATCCCAGTCATTCAGCATCAGCAGCGGAGTAAAGCAGGGATGCGTGCTTGCTCCTACACTCTTTGGTATCTTCTTTGCTGTTCTCTTAAGGCAAGCATTTGGGACTGCCACTGAAGGCATATACCTCCACACAAGATCTGATGGCAAACTTTTTAACCCATCAAGACTCAAGGCAAAGACCAAAATAAGACCAAGATGCGTAAGAGAACTACTTTTTGCAGATGATGCAGCACTGACTACTCATACAGCAGAAGATCTCCAAAGGCTCATAGATCGTTTTGCAGCTGCCTGCAAAGACTTTGGGCTCACCATTAGCCTAAATAAAACACAGGTGATGGAACAAGATGCTGATGCGCCTCCGTCAATCAAAATCTCTAATTATGAATTGAAAGTCGTCCACGATTTTGTGTATCTGGGATCGACAATATCAGATAATCTTTCATTAGAGACAGAAATCGACAGACGCATTGGAAAGGCAGCCACAACATTTTCCAGGCTAGCTAAAAGAGTTTGGGAGAATAATAGACTAACAGAGCGTACAAAAGCTCAAGTATATAAAGCTTGTGTTGTTAGCACACTACTCTACGGGTCTGAATCCTGGACCCTGTACTCAAGACAGGAAAGGAAGTTGAATTCCTTCCACATAAGATGTCTGAGACGTATCCTGGGCATAACATGGAAAGACCACATAACAAACAAACAGGTGCTTGAAAGAGCAGATATTACCACAGTGCACACCCTCCTCAAGCAGAGACGCCTCCGGTGGTTGGGCCACGTATCTCGAATGGAGGACGAACGTATTCCCAAAGATCTCCTTTACGGAGAACTAGCCACAGGAAAGAGGCCAACTGGAAGACCCCAAATGCGATATAGGGATGTGTGTAAACAAGATATGAAAACCATTGGAATAGATCCAGACACGTGGGAGAGAGTTGCAACAGACAGATGCTCCTGGAGAAGAGATGTACGAAACGGACTGGTGCTCTTTGAGCGCAATCAGATCCAAAAAACTGAGGAGAGACGGCACAGGCTCAAAGAGCAGTCACTTACTGCGGGACTTGCCTCGTCTCACAGATGCGGAAACTGTGACAGAGATTGTCATTCTCGAATTGGACTATACAGTCACCAGCGGTGCTGCCAGGCACCTCCCAAGCGGCACAACTCTATAGTCCTTCAGGACTGAAAGAGGCCTACTACTACTACTACATAAATCTGGAATGAATAAATCACATGTTGAGAAACTAGACACACTTCTCTTTACTAGAGGTGCTTTTGTGTTCCATTGACCACAAGAGCTCTGCCGATGGTAGCGCAGCTACTGCTAGGGTCTTCCATGTCAGACAGATGAAGGAATATGGAGCAATGCACAAACTTGCTGCCTTTTATTCAAACTGAGGTCAATCAAAGGCTAGGGAAAAGCAAACCTTAAAAAATACTTGTCGAAATCGCACGTAATGAACCACGGGCTTGATGAAACAGTGCAGCAACTCACTTGATGATGATGCCCGTCTTCGAACCAAATTTTTTAAAAAGTTAGTTGCATATCCTTTACAGGATGTAGCAGTCAACCCCAGCATTCTTTTAACTGTTTGTGATTCCTGGGCAAGTTTATGTTCAGTAGTTTGCCATTGCTTTCTGAATGATCGGCACCCATACATGTCATTAAAAAAAAACCATGTAAGGCGGTCTGCTGCCAAATCGCCCACAGCTATGTTTTGAACATGGCATGCAGGATTACACACTGCGTCCACAAAGACACGGAGCCGGCTGAATAAACAGATGTGTTATGGCGTGACATGATATGATATATAAAACAAGGTTTGACCAGATTGCAAGAACTCTAGTTTCATGTTTTTCACAGCTACATGTTTGAATTCCTGGCTAAAGTAAACATCAACTGGACAACAAAAACATTGTTGCTGGATGTACTGGACAAAATGAGCACTTTTCTCAGCAATGATGGTAATGTATCAGTTTTACCCAGTGGTTTTTGATTCCTTTGTTGTTACATTTTTTTTTTAACTTTGTGTCTGCTGTATTCTTGTGTTTATTTGTTACAGATTAGTCATAATATTGTATATTTGACAGAATTGCATAGTGTGTATTCTGTTTAGATTGCCAATTTTTTATGAGAGAAAGAGAGAGCGAGCCGTAAACAGAGAGAAAGATACATAAGTAGAAAAAAAGAGTGAAATAAGTATGAAAGATAAGTAAAATGAAGAAATACTTTGTTTTCATAAGTTTAAGAGTTGAGTTTGCAGGCCCAACTAACATTCTGACCTTTATATCTCTCTCCTTTCATACATTATTTAATTCTTAGATCTTTATTGGCTTAATATTGAACAATAATAATATATGAAATAAAAACTTGTGATAGTTGTGTGTAATCTTTTTGGATTGCTGATTTATTGTGTGTGTGTGTGAGAGAGAGAGGTAGGTATAACTAAATATTGGATTCAGTTGGTATCATTGGAAAAGGCATAAGTAAATATTGAAATAATTAACTGATACTCTTTGAAGCTATTATTGAATTGTGTCTGTTTTTGTATGTTTTCATATCAGGAAATTCTGCATTAAGTACGAAAGGTGCAGGATTGTCAAAGTTTGCAGATTGCTTGAAGGTAAACTTTTTAAAACTTGTTCTTATTATTCTCATTCCTCTTTTGAAGAAAGTGAGTCAACTTTAATTGTGAAACTCTTTAATTGGGAGCCTCAGAAGCACAGTTGATAGCATAATTGCCTTCTTTCCCAGTAGTCAATAGTTTGAATTTTCACCGAGACAGATTTATTTAATTGACTAGGATTTCCAGGCTAACTTGGCCAAAAATAGGTGCCAGGATGTGTTGAGTGTTGATTGGTCTGTAAAAAATTGTGAGGCATGCACTATATGACCAATTTACGTTAAGGCATGTGAAAAGGGCCCTTTGTTGTTGTTTTTTTCTCTCTCTTTAACTTACATTGTTAGTATGCCTGACTGTGCCATGCATTTGTACAGGTAATCTGTTAATAGCGTAAAAATACAGTCCATCTGAATCCACAAGGTAAAAGAAATATAAGTAGACCTAACAACACAAGAAGATGAGAATTAGAAGCAGATTAATATGGAAAAAGATGAAAACCACTGCAAGTGGTAGCAAAGGATAGCAGGGTTTGGTGGAGATAAAGTCGAGAATCTTTGCTCTAGGACTGACACCATGAGGAGCGAGACACAGAGTGTTGCAAACTGAATCCAGCTGACTTTTAATGTGGAGGTGGCACTTGATGAAGTCTACAATAGTATGCTTCCATATCTGATCTCATATTGTAACCAAGGCAAGGTGGACTACATTTTCGTATACTTTTTCATTATTTGTTTACCTTTTCAATATTTTAGTATACATTGTTTAGACCATTTTATTTTCGAACATTTTTTGAGTTTTTGTATACTTTTGTCATTTTTTTTCAATTTTTTGTATACTTTTCCCTTTTTAAAATATTTTTATCATTTTTTGAATAATTTCCCTCTTGTATAGTTTTTCACCTTGTTTGGTAGGTATTCTTGTCACTCATTTTTGAATCATTTTGCACTTTTTGTATACTTTTTCAATTTTTTTATGGTATACTTTTATATTTTCTTTACTTTTATATTTTTTGAATAATTTTTTTTTTTGCTTTTTGTACACTTTTAAAGATTTTGATTTAAAGACAAGAGAAAATAATTACAAAAAAGTAAATAATGACTATTTTTGCAGATTGTATTTAGTCAAGAACCAAGGGAACATGTAACTTTGTCCACTCACCAAAGACTTTTGTCTGAGCATTTCAAGGTAAATCAAATACTTTTTATGTAACTGTTGGACTGCTGAGACTGCTGTCTGAAGAGAGGCTGTCTCAGGAACTACAGCAACAATTATGTACATCTGTATCTGTTTCTGCACTGAGAAATATCAAGTGGCAGTGGAAATGTTGCTTCTGAGGAAAATGCAAAGAATACAATGGAAAGACAGAAAAATTAATGATACTTTCCTTAAAGAAACAAATGAAAACCATAGAGAAATTAAGCTTATGCACATATGCTGTCCAAGGGTGAGTCCATAATACTAGTATCATAGGATGATTACTTTGTCTCTCTTGAAGCCTTACAGAATGCAGTTTGTAGACTTCAGCTCCCATCATCAGCCAGACTGATGTTTGCCCTTAGCTAGACTGATGTCTGCCTTTTAGCCAGAGTGATTTCTGCCCTTTGACTAGACTGATGTCCACCCTTTGGTAGGACTGATGTCTGCCTTTTAGCCAGAGTGTTGTCTGCCCTTTAACTAGATTGTCTACCCTTTAGTTGGACTGGTATCTACCCTTTAGTCAGTACTGAAACTTCATTGGACGGAAACTAGAACAAGCAGATCTATCCAGTAAGAACTCAGTGATGAAAAAGATTTGTTTTTAAGACAAATAAAATTGAGGAAAATGA
Source organism: Cepaea nemoralis (assembly GCA_014155875.1). Lineage (NCBI taxonomy): Eukaryota > Metazoa > Mollusca > Gastropoda > Stylommatophora > Helicidae > Cepaea > Cepaea nemoralis. The sequence goes on from JACEFZ010017245.1 coordinate 439,804, forward strand.
AATACTAATATCAACAGCCTGTATGTCCAGAAAAAAATCATCGTGGAGTGAGGCGTACTGGAAAAATGAAGAAGAGGAAGACCACATAGATGGATTCAAGATGTGTTCAATAATTTACGCATGACAGCAACAGAGGCAAGGGCATCTGGCTTATGGTAGAGAGGAATTTCAAAAGACTGTTATGGGACAAATTTCTTCACAGGATATGCCACTGGATGTTGATGGAGTCTGTCTGTCCAGGCTGCTCTGTGAGGAGGTGAAGGGAAGTCTTGATCTTATAAACCTCTCCCTGGCACATCTGTCTGTCTTCATTCTGCTGATCTCATCACATTTTAGTATATATGTGCTAAAACACAGTAGAGGTAAAACAAATGTGTTAATGTGACCTATAGCCTTTCATTTTTCACATTTAGAGAAACGTTTAATTGTCATCATTATCAAGTGCCCTGCCAGCAGGCATCGGCGTTCATGTCTCTCCACAGACATAATCTTTGGTATAAGTTTCATTATAAAATGGAAAGAAAGAAGTCATAAGCCTTATGATCTTTGGTATTTCAAAACTATTTCTAATTTGTCTGTATGTTCCTTTACCTCAAGAAAAATGCATTGTCTGCCTTTCTTTCCTTGGTGACCTTGCCCAAGAATAAAGCTAAAGGATACTTTTCCATACCTTGAGCTGTATTCAGTATATGGTGCTATCCTTGGATTCTTCTTCTGCGTTCATCGGGAGTTTTTTTTCTTCCGGATGTGATTGCGTTGTGCCTGTTTACAGCAGAACTGCGTTCTTGCGCTTCTGCAGGCATTTGTTGACCAGGTTAACCTTCCTGGGGCTATCCTTGTATTTATATATACCATTCAGCACTCAATAGATGATGTGGCGAGGATCATGCGCACGCACGCTCTCTTTGAACTCAAGCGTAGTCCATACACAATATAGTAGTGGTAGACTGAATTTTGCGTGTGGATTAGCTTTCCCTATTAACAGTGTCCCTCACCATCAGGCAAACCCACTCCAACTTCAGAGATACTTGTGATTTATGTCCCCAAGTCAAGGAAGAGAAGTCAACATTTTAGTCCAGTTGTATGTCCGGTGTAGGGATTGAACCCCATACCTAGGCATCAGTACAACAAATGTTTAAGAACACACGTTTTTACGCATTCGGCCATGCGGACCTGCACCAGGATCATGCTAGATGTCTTTGCTTGCCAGAACATTTCCTGGTACCCATTTTAGGCTTAGTCAACTGGGGAGCCCACATAAGTTATTTTTAAAAAAATGCCAGCCTCGAGAGGGATTCAATTACTGGGCCAGCAGGCAAGTGTGCTAGCACTGTTACCATGACTCCCACTGCACATGAATAATATACAATAATAGTATAGCAAGGACAGTTTCTTCTTCTTCTTCTTCTTCTTCTTCTTCTTCTTCTTCTTCTTCTTCTTCTTCTTCTTCTTCTTCTTCTTCTTCTTCTTCTTCTTCTTCTTCTTCTTCTTCTTCTGCGTTCATCCGGAATGTTGTTTTAGACGTAACTGCATTGTGCCTGTTTACAGCAGAGCTGCAATATTTGTACCTTTCAGCCGATACATCTGACTTCTTCAGGCATTTGTTGGCCGGGTTAACTTCCCGGGTGCAAGGACAGTTTAAGAAAACAAAAAGCATAATTGTAAATCCTCTAATAGTGGATCTTCTTTTCAGGTTCATGTACAGAAAAAACAAGCAGAAAGTTTTAAGAAGAAGAAACTTGACTTATGGTCCACTTCTGCAAGTAATGATACAAGTAAAGGTACGTTTGGTTTGTAAAGAGTCACTGTCATTTCACACAGTAAGATCTCCTTAAATGCTCCCGTCTCCTCCGGTGGAACACACATAGTCTTTTTCATTGCACACTGTAAGTGCTCCATAAATGCTCCCGTCTCCTCCCATGGATCACACAAAGAAAATCTCGGCACAGTGCATGAACTCCCATAGCACCTGTGAGGATTCAAGCTGTATATAGCAGAATCACACATGCTATATATTTTTTGTGAGTAACTTTCTTGGATTTGAAAATTTTTCCCTGAACAGCGGTCTATTTGACTTAATCCTTTTTTATTTAAAGCTACTGAGGGATATTTTTTACATGTACAGCGTATCTTCTGAGTTTTACGCCCTTGTCCACAAAGGCTAGGCATCTTATCCACAACCCCCAGGATCATGGGGAAGTATACCAACCTTTTTCTTATTTTGTAAAATTCAAAACAGACATCACTGAGAGATGAACCTGGTCTCCTTGAGCTAGAGGTGAATGCCATAACCTCTGCTCTACTCTACCCCTGGTAGGATTGATCCTTCTCTGTCTAATTACTTCGTCTTCTTCTTGTGATTGCAGTTTATAGCTTCATACCATCAGACAAGATCTCGCGAATTCGAAGACTGTTGTCTGGAGTCCCTCTTCAGTCTAATATATATTTCAGTCTAGTCTTAAGTCAGGATATTTTGTCACCAGCAGAGTGGTATGCTGGTGGCGCGAGTCTAAATATATTTGGAACGAATCATGTTTAGAAGTATTTGGCAAATTGGAACGAAAACATAAAGCATGGATAATGCTGAAAATCCTTAACAAGATAGAAGAAAGGAGAAGCAAGAAGCAGTTTTAAATAGTAGCAAAACCAGAGCTATGAAAGCCAGAACCCAGGAAAAAATATGAGGAAAATTCATAAGCAAACCATAGCCAGAAGCAAAAATACTCCAGAGACCTTAACAGCTCAACATTTGTTTAAGTTTTTATCAGTATAATTATATTATTTCATCCATTTTCCTATGATCCTTATTGTTTACCCGGCCTGTGCTCCTAGTCAGGTATGTTCTTCTATGTGTTTTTATTGTATTCCTGCAGGATTAAATAATACCTTTTCATTTCATCATATATAACAATTAATGCAGTTGAGTGATTGATTATATTTTATCCGCTGTTAAACGCTGCCATATGAAGTATTACCACCACAATTCTTGTTTCACTGGCAGAAAGAATACTCAGTTACTGGTGCTTCAGTCCTGGCCATACCATGAAAGATCTTCTAGCTCACGGAGTTAAGGTCATTATCTTAACAAGTGGAACGCTGTCGCCGCTAGATTCCTTCACCATGGAGATGCAAATGTGAGTTTGTGACATGCCTAAAATGATAGAAATATATGTCTGGAAGTTAAGCGAGTCAAGTTTCTTGTGTATTGGTTACGTAATATCAAATGAGAAAATGAAATCAAGAAAAGAATTGAAATGATCAAAATTTTAATATTTCACAATACACAAATTACTTTAACCAGGAAACAGCAACCTCATTGGTTAAAATAGACATCAAGTTAGCACACTCATAATTGTTAATTCTTCAACAACAAAGCAGCAACCTTATTGGTTAAAATAGACATCAAGTTAACGCAGTCATAAATGTTAATACTTTAACAAAGAAACAACCTTATTGGTTAAAACAGACATCTCTGACTCAAATTCTATTCTCCATCAAGTTAAGACATCAAGTTAACACAATTGTAAATGTTAATACTTTAACAAAGAAACACAACCTTATTGGTTAAAATAGACATCAAGTAAACACACCATAATTGTTAACACTTCAACAACAAAACAGCAACCTTATTGATTAAAAAAGACATCAAGTTAGCACCCCCATAATTGTTATTTGGTGTTTAAAAGGTTAAAGGAGGGAGGATTGGTTTCATTGCATCAGTTTTACCCTAGCTGGCACAGTCTTATTTGCAGAATGGCAAGCTGCCTGCAGAGAGTATCACACTAAGTATGAACTCCAGAGTTCCAGCCATGATCCTCAGAGGTCTCTGGAAAATTACGTTAAACTTTTCCCCGATTCTGAGGAACGTTTAACTCCCCCTAATACTGGGGAACGTTAAACTCCCCCTGATCCTTGAGATCTTATATTCCCTTCTTTTTCCAGGGATGTTGAATTTCCCCTTATTCTGAGGTTGTGAAACACCCAATCCAGAATTCCAGCAATGTAAACCCCCCCACCACCACCACCACCATCATCACCACTACCACCACCACAACCACCAGGGGTCTCTGGAAAAATTGCACACATGGCCTGAATGACAGTCTGAAAACAAACCTTCAGAGCATGCAGCTGATGGCTTTGCCATGGAGACCCTCTGTTACATGGTGTAGCTCTGTCTCTAGAATCCACAGGGCAAAAGGAATAGAGGGTGCTCTAAAATCCATGTGGAGAAGAGAATTTGAGTCAGAGATTAATCCTATGTTTATGGAAGCAGCTGTAGGAGGTGACAAAAGGGTTTAGCATGAGTTGGTTGAAGGCATATAATCCATAGGGCGATAAAAGGCAAAAGAAGTGGGAGGAGGAAGAAAGCTGAAAATAAAATAGACAGTAGTTGAGTTAAAATAGCTAAACTCTTTTAGTCTCACAAGATTTGGCATTAGATGCCCAAGGTGGGTAATAACCACAATGAAAACAACACAACATATACTGTACTGCAAGCTCAAATATCTAGTCAGATTTATATGTTTTGTTAAGTCCAAACATAACAGATATAACAACACATCAAATGTCACATACTCATGGACATAAAACTGATCGATCGCCCATGGTGTGTTGCTTGGGACAGACAGTTCATGTGTAAAACTTCTGATATGTTAGTAAATATGTAAAATGTTTAGTGTGATAGTGAATATGCAAAATGTCCAGTGTGTTAGTAAATATGTAGCATTTCTAGTATGTTAGTAAATATGTAACATTTCTAGTATGTTAGTAAATATGTAACATTTCTAGTATGTTAGTAAATATGTAAAATGTCTAGTGTGTTAGTAAATATGTACAACTTCTAGTACATTAGTAAATATGTAAAATATGTAGTATTTTAGTAAATATGCAAAACTTATAGTATGTTAGTAATCTTGGAGCTTAAATATTATGAATAGAAATGGCCATCACACGTGAGTGTGACCCAGGACAGACCCTAACTCAGCTCTCTATTTGAAAGCTCATTTTGATCTCCATGTTAGAGCAGGGTTGACCTGAGAGACCAGACTGATTAAACAAAATGCCCACCTCCGTGGGGTTTCAAACACATGACCCCCAAGCTGGCACACAAGTGCTCTCTGACCACTGAGCTAACACTGCTCCCATTCTAAGAGTTAAGTTAGTTGCATATCCTTTACTGGAAGTCACAGTCAGCCCCAGCATTTTATGGCTGTTTGTGATTTCTTGGCAAGTTCACATTCAGTAGTTTGCCATTGATTTATGAACTGCCTGCACTCATACATTTTATGAAAACCAAATCGAGACAGTCTGCTGCCTAATTGCCCACAGCTGTGTTTTGAACACAGTATGCGGGATTAATAATTGCGTGCGTAAGCCCTTTGTCACAGAACCAGTAAGAGTTAAACCTTAGTAAAAATAAGTATTATGACAATCTGATCTGTTATCTATTTCTATCTGATTAGACCCTTTCCAGTTCAGCTGGAGAACCCTCATGTGATTGAGAAAAGCCAGGTGTGGTTGGGGACACTGTGTAAAGGTCCTGACGGAACTGTTCTCAATTCAGAGTATAAGAACAGGTAACTAGTTACAATGTAAAGGTAATCATCATATAGCAGATGCAGGGTGTGATTGTAAGGCTTTCACATATACTAGGTAATGGTGTATGTGGTGGGTGACCAGCTTACTTTGTCTTCGCCATGCCTTCTCGGAAAATTGTGAGAATTGTTCATGGTCCTTTGTACGAGGCTTGGTTAACCTTGTCCTTTCATTTGCAGTGTAGTCTCTAGTATGAATTTCATTGCCTTTTTTTTTTAGTTCACTCAGTGGTCCATCAGTGGAGTTTATCTCCTGCTGTTGTCTCTCTAAGCCAGAAAGTTTGCCTAGATATGTTGTATTTTGGGCAGTCTTGGAGTATGTGCTCTGCTGTCTGCGACGCCAAACCAGATGTGCACATGGCTGATTCGCCAGTCTTGCATTTTGTATACATGTGGTTGCATAATCTATTTGAGGTGCAGAATAATGATTTGTTGTGGTCTGTTCATAAGATAGTAGTTGATGTGAGCAGGTTCTGGGGGCTTTTTGACTGATTTGACAGTTCTTTTCTTTTGGTGGTATATAACAACTGGGTTGACCTTGAAAACATACTGGTTGTAACATTTGGTCACTAATGGAAATTGAATCTTTAGCAGTGGCTTGTAAGCAAGCTCAATTAATCACTACACCACCTTGGCTTATATAACATCAGAGATATTCTTGGCCTCTCTCAGCTTGTGGCACTGTAAACACGATGCTATTTGGATGCTGTGTTGGCTGTAAATCCTGCGCCTCTCCCCTACTTCTCTCTCCAAACTCAGAAACCAGTGGGGTGCAGGTCCTGTACTTGAGCTTCACCTCTGCAGAGAGGCATATTAGGATGTCACCACGTCCTCATTCAGCACAACACACATGGACTGCCCGGGGCATTAGGCCCAGGTTTGTCATGTTTTATACATGTTCTTTAGGAATGTCATTTTCAACAGTGCAATGTCTTGAGCTTGAGCAAATTTCCTTTGAACAAGAAGAAATCATTGTTTTCAGGATGGAAAATGTTCACCTCTGTAACTGGTGGTCTTCTGAGGTAGCAGGCTCTAGGCCCATTGTTCATACAGCATTTGGCTGTAGGTCAGCATGGACGAATGGATAAGAATGCCCTCTCTTAAACATCTGGTGTGCTGAAACAAAGGTAGCTGGTTCAACACCTACACCACTCAGATGGATTAAAATGTTGACTTCTCGTCCTTGACTTGGGGACGTAAATTACAAGTACCTCAAGAGTCGAAGTGGGTTCGCCTGAATGGGAGGGATACTGGTAATAGGGAAAGCTAATCCACACGCAATACTCAGTCCAGTGCACTAGAAGTAGTAGCACGTGTATGGACTATGCTTGAGTTCAAATTGAGTGACCCCAAAAAAGCAAAGCATTTGGTTACATTCTGTGTGTTGACTGACTTAGACTTCCTCTGGGTTGTCCCAGTCACTGCTCTACACAGGGTACAGCTGTCTCTATGACTAAGACTTACAGAGTTTGATGATCTGGCTACCACCAGTTGGTTTTACCGCAGGAAGGGCTTTACTTGCCGCAGATCTGGCTTTGCCTACATATCACAAATGTCTGCTGATCTCACAGATGCTACACTTATGGCATGCATGGACTTGCTTGCTTGTATTCGCTGGCTGTGATCTCCAGCGTGAAGTCCTGTATGCAGGATGAAGACATCCTGTTGTCCAACATCAGTGTGATGTCATACAGGACCTGAGATTTGTGTGAGTATCCATTTCCCATGTCTGGCTTATTGGTGTGTAGACTGGTGGTTCCTCGGCGTGCAGGCAGACACTTTCCGACTTCGGAGGAATCAACGATCCTATTGACTTCAGCCAGGACCCCGAAGGGACCTGTTGCCCAGGATGCTCGACGAGGACGCGTCAATAGGTTTTGGCCAGTATAGAACGCAGCCCTGGTGCCTTGGAAACACCTCTGCGTCCTATGCATGGTCTGAATCATTCAGATTCTGCGCTGAGTTGACAACGACCCCTGGAATAGATTTTTTATTAGCACCCCACAAAAGTGTGAATCAACTTCCATTGACAGTGCATATCTCCTGCTATAGGTTTAGTTTTTAAATAGGGTTGGGAAAATACATTTAGTGCATGTTCACCCCACCTTCCCACAGCAATTTTATTTGTGCCAGTTCATATTCTTAGCTTTTTGAAGAAGTATCTTTGCATATGGAATGGCAACAACAAATGATATTCTCTGAACTTCAGTACCTCTTGATTCTAGCGAAAAGAGATAAGTAGTTTAAACATTTTAAAGATTTAGTATGGTTTTTTAAAAAAAATATCCCCATGTTTTTTCTCTTTGCCGGCTCCCTGGCCGAGGGGTTAGCAGCTTTCTTCGTAATCCCAAATACTTTCGTGGTTGACGTGAGCGCACGAGAATTGGAAGCGGTTCGAGTCGCGCCAGTGACTTATGAGAGTATGGAGCCAGTCGCTCAGAAAGTCGTGGTGTGCTGATGAGCGTAATCTAGCCTAGGAATCAACATACAGCTGAAAGATGCTGATGTTGAGCGCAATATCATGAAACAGGATGGAAACATGGGGGGGGGGGGGGGGGGGGATTTTTTTTTCTCTTTAGTTATAAATTGGCTTCAAATGTTTGCATATTTTCTGTGTTGCTGATATTTAGGTTTTATATTTGACTATTTATTTTTACATTATTCTTCAGATCTAATGAGACGTACCAGAGATCCTTAGGGAATACAATAAGTAAGAGTTCATATATAATTGTATGTTTGAAACAGTTAGTGTATGAAACAAACTGGAGCTGTTGCTTGCAACATATTGAGCACATGACTACATGCTGCTGACTGTGATTAATACATGTTAAATGACTAACTTAGTGATAACTGAGAGAAATACAAGAAATGACTAAATTGCAGATGCATTTTACAATGTACACATAGTAGATTATAAATTACTGATTAATTTTATAACCAAAATACAAACACCTAAACCGTTGAAGCATGTTATACTGTAAATATATTAAGTTTGAAAACTTAGTGACACCTGGCAAACTTGATGGTAAAAGAGCAAGGAAGCACAAAAAGATAAATATCTGGATGGCTCGGCCACATGGCATAGTCAGGGCAAGAACACAGATCTGATCCAAGACTAGTGAACATGTGAGATTGCAAACCATGACCACCCAGGCTTATCGACATGGCACATGATGATGATGATGATATTCAATTTGTGAATTACTGATTAATTCTGGAACAGAAGCGGAACCAGTCATGACATTTAGCAATACTTGGAGTGACATGAATACATATTAATATTTTGATTGAGAACAAGTCACACATTCCAGATCATATACAGCTTGCTTGTTTTCCTCCATTTGGCATCTGTCTCTGATTGAAGTAGGTCAGGTATGAATCATAGCTGCTGTACACAACCATAGACTTTGACAAAATTAGAGACCATAAGGTGTTACACTCTCCCTGATTCTGGGGAACGTTAAACTCTCTCTCTGATCCTCGAGATGTTATACTGCCTCCTGATCCTGGGGAGCGGTAAACTCCCCCGATCCTTGGGATGTTAAATTCCCTCCTGATTCTGGAGAACGTTAATCTACCTATAATTCTGGGGAGCATTAAACTCCCCTGATTCTGACGAACCTTAAACTCCCCCTGATCCTTGGAATGTTATATTCCTTCCTTTTTCCTAGGCATGTTGTACTTCCCCTTGTTCTGAGGATGTTAAACTTCCACTCTAATAACCCTCTTCTCTATCTCTTTTCCTTTTTTTATCTCTCCCCCCCCCCCCCCCCCCCCCTCCTCTCTCTCTCTCTCTCTCTCTCTCTCTCTCTCTCTCTCTCTCTCTCTCTCTCTCTCTCTCTCTCTCTCTCTCTCTCTCTCTCTCTCTCTCTCTCTATTCTCTATCTCTCTCCAATCCTGAGGATATTATACTCCCTATCTTTATGGAATGTTATACTCCCTCCTGATCCTGAGATAGTGAATCGGACACCTAGCCTTCTCGAGTAAGGCAAAAAAACTTAAAGGACCTGCATGCACGTTGCACACCTTAAACATCATTTGGCATATGGGAGACAGAAGAGTAGGCCAACTAGGCCACTGCTGAGGCAAGATTTCAAATTTAGAAAACCTTCAATCAAAAACGAATATTTGTGACGTGTGGTTCCGGTGCACAAACTGAGGTCCTCACTGTTGAGGATGAAGTTTGTTTAGGTTGGTACAGTGTTTTAGTCACAGAATGTTCTCCCAGATGCCAAACTGTCTGGCATCTTATTCTAGCATCTTCTCTCTTGAGCTCCCCTGCCTTTCTCTCCCTCCAAGTTTTCCATTGTCATATTCTCCAGCTTTGCCTTTCTCTTGATGCGACCAAAGAATGTAGAATATCTTCTTCTGATGTGAATAACCAGTTCTCTTTGTGAGTTAATTTTTTAAAGGATATCTTCATTGCGCTTGTTATCCATCTAAGGTTTTATTTCAACATCCTTCTTTAAAACCTCATTTCTGAAGCTTCAACATAAGTCCTCATTATTCTGCTGATTGCCCACAAGTCAGTTCCCTACATTAGGACTGACTTAATGCAGCTCTTAAGGGGGTCTCTTTCTTACTTTGATTCACAAATATATACTTCATAAACTATTCTTCACCATGTGAAAGTCTGCTGCTTCTACTTGGGCTGTTTTACCTTTAACTTCATGAATACAACTTTCACATGAATACAACTTTCACATGAATACAACTTTCATCTGCTGTTGTCTAAGTGACCAAATGCCTGAATGCATTAATTTCCTTCATTTAATTGCAGTCACGTAATTGATTGCTGCCCTGACTAATTCCATGAGAAAAGCTATCCACAATAGACAGTTTATAATGTGTAAATCTCTCATCAACATGCCAGTATTTTTGGCGAAGGAGTTACACATGCAATTTGTAATCCTGCATACCACGTTCGAAACACAGCTACGAGCGATTTAGATGCAGACTACCTTGCGTTGGTTTCCATATAATGGTATGAGTGCCGGTCGTTTAGAAAGCAATAGTAAACTACTGAACATAAACTTGCCCAGGAATCACAAACAGCCAAAAAATGCTGGAATTGACTGCCACGTCCTGTAAAGGATATGTAACTGACTGTAATTTAAATCTCTCATATGATGTGGAAGTAAAGTGGCAGATAGCACATGACTTTCTCTGGAGAAGTTTAGAGGTCAGTGCCGCCTCAATTTCCTTAACTATCAGACAATAAGTATTCACAAAGAGACATTTATGCTGAGTGACATGTTCAAACAATCTGTAGTGTTTTTGTTACATCTCTACAGAATTTCAACCCAAACGTTATATTTTATATTGTTTCTTTTATATTGCCACATTCTGCAGCAGTTGCTGCATATGTACTTTATTTAATCTAAATGAATTGTGCATTGATGAAAGTGTTCCAAGTACTGTTATCTGGGTGTGGATTAACCTATTTACTAAACATTGCAGTGAACTTTGCCCGCATTGTTCCAAATGGCCTCTTGGTGTTCTTTCCGTCCTATCCATTGATGGCGCTGTGCATTGATAAATGGAAGGTTGGTATAGTGTTAGATTGTTTGAGGACATTTAAGTTTTTTGCTCTTTCTCACTCTGTGCTAGTTTCTGAAGGGGAGGGGTATGCATGTCTGTGTTTGTATGTGAAAGAGTGAATAAGAGAGAAAGTATATGCATTTTTGAATAAGATAAAGTGAATGTGTATAAAATGGTATCAAATCATCACCTTTTTCTTCTTCTTTCATTCACTGTCACCTTCTTGTTTCTTCTAGTTATGTCTGCACAAGAAGTTAGGTATTTTGAATGTTTATTGTTATATGTGAGAGCTTGTTGATAGTGTGTGAGAAAGAGTGAATATGTGTGCTCAACACAGAGTGAGTGTGTATAAGCAGGTAGATGTTTCTGAGAATAAATATGTTTGAAAGTTGTGTGAATATGTGAGAGAACACAAGTGGGCAGCCGACATGAGTGGTTTTTGTTCTTATTATTTTAAACATGTTAACTACATCAAGGCAAGCTCGAAAGAAACGCCTTTCAAAATTGGATGTACTGGGCCAAAGGCATGCACAAAGAGTGCAACATAACTTGCTTTCTGCTGAAAGAGGCATAATTTGTTCCATCCCACACATGTCTGAAATCAATCCAGCCTTGTAAAGTGGGTGATGGATGGAAATTGACTGGGAAGGAAAGGTAGCGAGGGAAGAAGATGATCATCATGCCTCATTATATTGCTAAAGTAGTTAGCATATATGCCCATTTGTTACCAGGGCCTGCAGTGGAAGCAAAGAATAGCATGGTGCATAGGGTGACTCAAGAGGGTTGCTGTCAGACTCATGGCCTCATCCCATACAATACATTAGCTGCAAAATCCAACCAGCCATGAACACGATTTAAAAAAAACAAACAAAACAACTCAACCAACCAAAATTGCAAAAGGCTCTTCTAGATGAAAAGTGACACAATGTGGAAAATAATATATGGAGGGAACTCCTGAAAGTAGCAAAGGTTAAAAGGAGTGTTTCGTTGAAGCTCAAGGCTCCATTGGGGATAAAAGACTATGGAGGTAATGCAGCGAGCTAGTTGCTTCAAGTGACTCTTGGTTGTCCAGGAGGCAAGCTAGGGTTACATTTCTTAGCTTTAACATAGTCAGGTTGTTAGTTTGGACTGTCATCTGTCCCCCAAAAAATGTCATCTACTGCTTATAATATCTTGCTGTGTAGGACAGGGGGTCTTGAGCCTGAGGAATTAAGGCCACCTGACTCATGCTGTTGCCGCAAACTTGCAAGTTAGGGGTTTCCTTTTCCCTCCGATAGAAAAAAATCCACATTGCACCAAGGATTCGAACTCGGGTCTCCTGAAGAATAAATAACCCGGTGTTCTAACCACTCGGCTCGCCGCTCCCCTCGTCAGATTGGATGACTGGTTAAAAAAAAAGAAAAGAAGAAGCAGCAGCCGCAGCTAGTCCCACCCCAACCCTCCTTAGGTAACAGTGTTGCTATTTTTTGCTTCCTTTGAAGGGTTCGGTAACATATGGGCGAGTAGTTGAGTTGGATTATACAATCTCTGATCATTTATTTCTACAGTAAAATACTCCAACAAAAAAAAAATATATGTATTGTGGTATGTGTACTTGCTAGCTTCACCTCCAAACCATGGTTTAAAAAAAAAGTCAGCTGTCCTTTTCCTGCCTTGAGACATATTGAGTATGTGTTGATCGCCCCATAGATCAGTCGGCAGTCAATGGATTATGTGGTCAGTATCATGGGGGCGGTCTTTTCTTGCCTGGACATTTCTTGGTGGTTACTTTAAGCTTGGTCGACCTGGCAGATCAGGTCAATGAAAACAACATGTCTGCCTCAGTTGGGATTTGAACACATGACAACTGGAACAGCAAGCAGGCATGCTAGATACAAGGCTACCACAGCAGACAACTGATTGTGATAAACATTACAGAAGAACAGATTCAGCAGACATATACAAACTACAGTATGTTGGGAAGAGACATATAATACTACAATAGGTTGGTAAAAGACATACACTTACTACAAAATGTTGGGAACGGACATATACATACTAAAATATGTTGGGAATAGACATATACATATATAGTATGTCTGGGATGTCGGGCATTGGTAGTACCTTTGGTAAGGTACCAAATACATATGGATACAGACACATACATACTACAGTACATTGGGAAGGGACATATACATACTTCAGTACCTTGGGGAAAGACGCATATATACTTCATTATGTTGGGAATAAACATATAAATACTACAATACCTTGGGGATAGACTTATTTTTTAAATTCGCATATCCTTTACAGGATATCGCTGTCAACATCAGCATCTCTCAGCTGATTGTTGATTTCTTGGCAAGATTACGCTCAGTAGTTTGCCATTGCTTTCTGAGCGGCCGGCTCACTTATCCCGCAAGTCACCAACGCGGGTAGAACCGATTCCAATTCTCATGTGCTGCGAGACTCTGCGAGGATAAACAGGGTTATGGAGAAAGTCGTGTAACCCCTCGGCTAGAGAGACCGGCTGGATAGACTATACATACTACAGTATGTTGGGGATAGACATATACCTACTACAATATGTTGGGAATAGACACATACATACTACAATACCTTGGGAATAGACACACACATACTACAATACGTCGAGAATAAACTAATGAATTCTACAATACTTTGGGAATATGGTGCTAGGTACAGGTTTTTCATGACAACATGGCACACAAAGTATAATGGTTGGTTATTAATTTGATGGAAAAGAATTTAAATTTCTTAAAGTCCAATTCATTGATGTCAAGTCTTTGAGTCCCGAAAAGGACTTGCATCTTTCGGAGTGAGGCTGGTGTAGAAACTTGTGTCCAGACACGGTACCACAGTATCGTCTACATGGGAACTGTGCAACAGAGCTCTCCTTTCCCTCACCAAGTTAACAGACCAGCAGTCTGCAAGACCGATAGTGGAACATCACATGTGCAGAGAGTCTGTTGGGTGTAATCAGGTCATGATTCATCCTATCACATATGTTAAGTTAGTTGCATTTCCTTTACTAGACATCACAGTCAACCCCAGCATGTTATGGCTGCTTGTGATTTCTTGGCACATGCTGAATTCAGCAGTTTGCGATCACATGTGTACAAGCTGGGATCAGACCTAGACTAGTAATGTTTCCTCCTCAGGTTTTAGTATTTTATTGTCAACATATGCCAGCCCAATGTTCTGAGGGAAGAAGGGGTAATTAGGTCAGTATTATTATGATCGATTTACTTTCCCAAAAAGATATCTGGTACTTATCTGATGAGGCAGGGTAGATAATTTGAAAGTATAATTATAGTTTCAGTTTATTCAACTGATTTTATATCTTTTTTCCCCCTTCAGGCTACCAATCAGTGGAATGTTATAGCTCAGTACAAGCCTGTTATTGTTGAACCCAAGGGAAAGACTCTGTTTGATGAGGTTGTGACCGTTTTATATATAAACATTATATATAACATATTTCTGATCTATCTTTGATCTCTCATTATTATTTTATTAAGGAGGGAGAGAAAAGGTTCATCTGAAAACACATCTTTCTTTACCATTGCTTTACCTATCCATAATTGCATACTTTATTTCCCAATTTAATAGCTGCTTCTTGTTTCTTTTAAATATTTTATATTATTCTGAGATTGTTCCCATCAGTTTTAATATCCTCCAACATTTTGATCATTTATCATGTTTCACTTTATCAATTGCTTTAATATAATCTTAGTTAGTTAGTTAGTTAGTCGCAGTTCCAACTTCACAGCAACGGGTCGTCCCCATTATGTTCCATTCCTGTGCCCGTGAATATCACACAAAATGCTCCCCACTGCCCAATGTGAAAAGTGGAAAAGACGAGTCTCGACAAACAACAGCCTGCACAGCTACACTGTGCATAATGCCGCCGCCAGAATGTCAACACATCAGTCCCCCACGAAACACCCAACTCATCTCTGATGGCATCGGCAGTCCCCCCCCCCCCCACGAAACACCCAATTCATCTCTGATGGAATCGGCTGTCATTTTCCTATCTGGATGTTTCCTAGATGTTCACCCACACAGTCCATGAAAATACAGTTCATCGCCGATGGCAGTGGCAGTCAACCAGAAGCCCAGCAGCCACGCATTTCTGCATAAGGCAAAAACTGGTCAAAAGCATTTCACATGAAGCTCACAGCTCACAGTGTCGCGCCACGCACTCACTCAGTAGCAGGGCGACGGAACCATAGCCTCCTTAGTCGCCTCTTACGACATGCGCGGTAGGCTACAGTGTTGCTATTCTTTGCTTCCCTTATGGGCCCCGGCAACACACAGAATATGATATAACACACACGGAATATAATATAATCTGCAAAGCATAAGTATAGCTTTTTCTGTGTCTCGATTGATCTCTCTCTATTGATGTTCATTAGAGTTAGTTAGACATAGTTCATATTTTAAGGCAACGGGTCACTCAATAATTATTCTGTTCCTGTACCAGCAAATGCAATGCACAATGCTGCTTACTGTCCCATGTGATTCATCATCATCATCAAGTGCCCTGCCAGCTAGCTGAGGCATTCTCATGTCTCTCCACAGATCTCGGTCTTTGGTGTTCTGGATCAAATCTGTTGATGATATTCCTCCGCAGGTCAGCATGGCGAATGGATAAGAACATGTGTTCTTAAACATCTGGTGTGCTGATGCCGAGGTAAGGGGTTCAACCCCTACACCGGACAGTTGGACTAAAATGTTGACCTATCACACTTGACTTGGCTACGTAAATTGTAAATACCTCTGAAGTCAGAGTAGGTTTGCCTGATGACAAGGGACACTGTTAATAGGGAAGGTTAATCCACACGCAAAATTCAGTCCAGCATTACTAGAAGTAGTGTGTATGGGCTATGCTTGAGTTCAAAAGAGAACAAGCGAGCACCCAAAAACATATTCCTCCATGCCCCCGTCAAGGTCCATCCAGCATCATTTCTCTTGTCCTGCCTCTGCCTCTTCTCCCACTTATCTTTCCAATTGTCACGATATTCTCCAATGTCTCTCTTCTTATCACATGACTACAGAAAGCCGTGTGTTTCTTTCTTATAGTTGTAAATAATGTTCTAGTTTCATTAGCCTCTTTCAGGCAGTCATTGTTAGTTATTCTGGCAGCCCAAGAAATTCGCAACAATCATCTTAGAAAACACATCTCTGTTGCTTCCAAATTCTTCCTAATTTGTTCATTTACATTCCAAGATTGACTGCCTTACAGAATAGTTAGTTGCATATCCTTTACAGGACATCGTAGTCAACACCAGCATTTTTGGGCTGTTTGTGATTTCTTGGCAAGTTTACATTCATTAGATTGTGAACAACCGACACCCATACCATTTTGTAAAAAAAAAAAACACAAGGCAATCTACTGCCAAATCGCCTGCAGCTATGTTTCGAGCGAGGGTATGCAAGATTAGGAACTGCGTCTGTAACTCCATCGCCACGGAGCCTGCATATAGCTATATTACAAATAATCTTTGTTAACACGTTACCTATCCCCGGTTATTTGTATGCAACCTCTTCATTAAAATTCTCTGATCTAGTTCATGTGAAGGCCTTTACTCCCAAAACTACAATGATATTATCTTTTATCCCAAGTATCAATTCATGATAAATGCTGACTTTTCAGGCAATGGATGAATATTACACTAAAGTGAATGACCCAAATCTCAGCGGAGCAATCTTTATGGCTGTATGCAGAGGGAAGGTGAGCACCTGAACTGAATTATGGCATTTTAACATTGAAAAAAAAAAACAATAATGCATATTTGGTTGCTAGCATAATTATGCTCCTTATTTTCTTTGTTCTGTTTTTTTTTCCCAATTTATTATTTTGCATGTCCTTTGCAAGATGTTGAGATCCCAGGTTGATTCTATAGGCAAGTTTATATTCAGTAGTTTGCCATTGCTTTCTGAGTGGAACGTCAACATTGAAGTCTGACTGACTGATGTAGGGAACGATGACCCTACTCCGGCATAAGAGCTATGGAAGTTCAAGTACATTAAGCCCCGGGCCGCACAGATTGCCCTTTGTTCTGTAAAGGATTTTAATTGCAGTTTGTCCATTTATTACTTGTAGTATTATATATTATGTAAATTTAAAAAAAGATATAGAAAGAAACTGGGAGTCACAGAGATGTGCTTTCTTTGCAGAATCCTAAGAATTATATGATACGACCAGTATCCAAGTACTGCAAGAGACCATTTCACAAAGATTCATGTCATTACCCATACCAGAACAAGATTGCTGTCCTGTTTAGGCCATGTTATCTGATGAGAGTGTCTGGAGAAGGTTGTGACAAATGGGAATATCCTAGTTGGTAGATACAGGGGTCGACACAGAGAGAAACTGCTTGATGGTCTGACAGTGTGGTGCGGAAGACAGTTTGTGGTCGAAATGATCAAGCACACGGGACATATGTTTGAGGAGTAACATGGTTGCCTGCATTACTCAGCATGGCACACGATATGATGAGTAGTATGTATTAACAGAGAAAAGGAAGACCACAGTGTAGAAGGATTCGAGATGTGATAGATAATTAACATATGACAGCAACAGAGGCGGGACATCTGGGTTATGATAGAGAGACATTTTGAAAGACTGTGACGGGGGAAAAGTTCTGCGCACGACAAGTCACTATAGATTTAGTGCCATGTAACTGAATAGGCCAGATTTTGTTTGCACATATAATGAAAGTGTTATGGGGATTTTGCAATTCAACGCTTTCGTGTTCTTCCTCAAGGATTTTCATATATCAACTTGTTTGCAATTGATTTCTTTATGATAAATTGTTTGTGCCATGTGTAAAATTCATTTTTACAAAAGGGCAAAGGATTATAAAATAGTCAGTGTATGTGAGTTTAACTGAATCGAAAATTAAATCAAAACCAATTTTTGTAAAATTTACTTTCCTAGGTGAGTGAAGGGTTAGATTTTGCAGACACAAATGGCCGGGCTGTGATGATTACTGGCTTACCTTTCCCTCCAAGATTTGATCCACGGGTCCAGCTGAAGATGGATTTTCTCAGGGAAAATAAACACAGATTTAAGGTAATTATGCCCTGTTCATTTTATTGTGTTTTAAAAGATATTTGGCAAAATAGATTAGCGCAATCAATTACTCGTAAGTTGACAGTTTGAGTTAAATGTCCTTGAACCAGAATTGACCAATATCCTACTGCACCTCTAAGTGGAAAGAAAATTTTAAAAAAAAATCTTAACTGCAACAAGGTATGACAATATATAATTAGAAAAGTATGTTATCAAAACATGAACTATAAAACACAATATGGATACTAAAATAAGGATGATACCATGAGAGTAAGGAGTAGACATACTGTGAAATAACAAAAGAATAACACAGAGGAAAGGTGTAACCAATATAATATACTATATTGACAACAGAATTAATTATTGCCGGATGAACACAGCCTATAGTTGTAGTTAAGTGACTTATTTATTATTTCTCCACCTGAGAAATCCTAGGCACAAAACTTAAACTTAATCCTAGGTACAAAATTCAAAACTCTCAACAGGTATTGCATCTGGTTTGATCTCTACTGAGTTAAAATGTCAGCTTATAACACACGTCTGTGTTCATCTTGAAAAGGATATAGTTTGTGTTTTACCATTCACATCACTCATCAGAAAGTTGATATTGCCATTGCTTTGATTACTTATAGTACTGTGAAGTTTTATGTAAAATTCATTCTTAATTGATTCATCCTGATCATCTGTTGGTGTGTATCACTGGATCACATTCATGTTTACTTTCTTTTTCTGTGGTTCTACAATTTGCTGATATTATCCTAGAATTCACTGCTTCCACTCTGCCTATCCTACCTCTTTTGATAGGATTAGGGCCACTCCTTCACTTTAGGACCTTTGTATGGCCTGAGAACAGCCGTCTCACCTGTGTTCAGAAGTTTTTTGTTTGCTCTCTTCCGTCTTGTTTAGCATAATCCCAAAATGCTAATCTTTTAATATTTCATTTTCCCTACCACTTTTCCTGCTATTCCCAATTATTACATAGTTCTAACATTCCAGGTACCAATTCTTAAGATATTCCTAAGTGAAAGAATTTATGTTGGCTATCAGACTCTGTTGGGCTTTTTCCACATCGTGTCTTACTTGTTCTATGAGAGCAAGCTCCTTTTATCTTGATTGGCAAAGATATTTTTCTGTCCATTTATTTAGACTTGTTCATGATTGGTTGAATTTTGCAGCTAAGGTTTTCTATGAGATGGGGCAGCCAGTCCCACACCAACCCTCCTTAACCACCTATTATGACATGCATGTTCGGCTCATTCATTAATCGTGTGCCATTCCAGTAAGTGGGGGAAATAATGTTTCGCCATGTCACACGATCACCAGAGTTATGGATCAGCTCTGTGTTCTTGTCTCGAGCATGCCATGTGGTTAAGCCATGCAGATATTTACTTCTGTGCCTTCCCCTTGTTCTTTCCCCCTCTATCTTGCCAGCTGTCACCAAGTTCTCTAGTTTATTTCTTCTCATAACGTGCACAAAAATATGTGACTGTCTGCGTCTGATTTCTCTAATCAGTTTGTGGCTTTCATTTGCCTTCTTGTAGGACTTGCTTATTGGTTTTTCTATCTGTCCATGGTATTCTTTACATTTTATATGCTACAGTGTTACTATTGTTGGCTTCCCTTATGGTCGCTGGTAACACACAGGTTCATGCATTCTTGATTCTTCCTGAAATTTGAATTTAAGAAATATTGCCTGAAGATCCAGACTGACAAAATTGTAGAGCATTCTGGAGTTCCCTTTTGGAGTAAATATATGTGTTTCAATATCTTAGGGACTTAATGAGAATACCTGGTACAGGCAGCAAGCTACACGCGCTGTCAATCAAGCCATAGGTCGTGTCATCCGACACAACAAGGATTTTGGAGCTATTATTCTCTGTGATACAAGGTGAGACTGTTTTATACATAAAGTTTGCTGTGACTGTTCTTTCTTAAATGTGTTTGTAGTGGGGAACTGGCCAATTCAGTTCATATGCCATGGCCTAAAATATGTGAAGGCCTAATACTTGGCTACTCAAAGGCAGGATTTACCTTTCTACCTTTACTTATAGAGAATGGGTTCCAAATGTTGGCTATACTGCCCTGTGTGCAACTTGGCGCCTGCACAAATAATATGCATATCTCCACCTCACGGTTGTATAAACTCCACTGTGGAGCAAACACAACAGGGGCTTCTGATCATCAGAAGTGGTTACCCTTCCGTGAATGTTTTGGCCTCTTATCTTCTTTACACTTTTGGGAAGGGAGGGAGGGTGATTGCTTCTGGGTCATAGCTTACTATTGTCTTTATTATGTTGTACATCTGAACCCTGTATGTCAGCTTCAGGACATCAGATCGACGGCTATTGCTTTATTTCAGCTTCAGGATGTCAGATCGACTGCTGATTGCTTTATGTCATCTTCAGGATGTCAGATCGACTGCTGATTGCTTTATTTCAGCTTCAGGATGTCAGATCGACTGCTGATTGCTTTATTTCAGCTTCAGGATGTCAGATCGACTGCTGATTGCTTTATGTCATCTTCAGGATGTCAGATCGACTGCTGATTGCTTTATTTCAGCTTCAGGATGTCAGATCGACTGCTGATTGCTTTATTTCAGCTTCAGGACGTCAGATCGACTGCTGATTGCTGTATGTCTGCTTCAGGATGTCAGATCGGCTGCTGATTGCTGTATGTCAGCTTAAGGATGTCATATCGACTGCTGATTGCTGTATGTCTGCTTCAGGATATCAGATCGACTGCTGATTGCTGTATGTCAGCTTAAGGACGTCATATCGACTGCTGATTGCTGTCGTCCCACAAATTCAGCACTATGTGTGCCAGCTCTTCCCGAGCCACTCAGCTTCTATCACGTCACCACATATGTATTTCACTGTACCACAGTGAATTTCCTTGCTGCCATGTTTCATTCTTTGTACCCGCAGCTGAATGAGCCACATTTTCTGCATATGCCTAGGGGATCCCAAGCTAGCTTAGTTGACATGGACCTCTGCTGGTAATGTCATCAACACAGTCGGGTGTGGGTTTGACATCTGGATTTGTCGCTTGGTAAAATGAGGAAATGATTGGCTGCCTGTTCCTCATTGCTCTGAGGCCTACAAAATGTGATGGCGTTATCACATCACAGATCCATAACAGGAAACTACTTCGGGACTATTTATTTATTTATTTCTCCTGGGGAAGCTAGCTTTTTCTTCCAGACCATTTCCATTGTGTTTGCAGTCTGGGTCCTTCCTCCCCTCACCCTTATTTCTGCTGTGGAAAACGACACCCTCACGAGCGCCACCTTTCACTTGGATGATACATGTTTGATGGTCTACCTCTCCCAACACTGCTCCCTCTGACTTTCACCACTTGTGAGGTTAGCAGCGTATGGTAGGACAGTGACCAGACAATGAAACATAGCTGCAAGAATGCCCTCTTCCATGTATCTTTCCAGGTTAGAAACCTTTGCAAGACGCACACACCCACCCACCCACCCACCCTTCCCATGACACCCTCTGGCTTGGTTGGAACTGTTGCATGACCCTTTGCACTTTCTTGCCATCTTCTCAAATTTTCTAGACCAGTATGTCTCTAGGTTCCCTGGTTGATGCCTTGGGTCACCACCAGACGGTTCCATGTCTGAAACCTTGCATGTGGGACTGGGTATATCCCATTTCTTCCTTTCATTTCAGTGATTCCTGAGCAGAATCTGTAGCACTGTTGACCTGCCGCTATTCTTGGCAAGGGTTGGAAGTCATGGACAGCTTGGTCCCATGGACTCACACAGCATCATCCTGTCTGGCTTGTCTAGCTTTGAATTCCTCAGTAAGGGACTTTAAGGGTAGCACTAGTTTTGCCTTACAGTACAGCATGACTCCGAACAGACCTGGTGAAGTTCCTGGCCACTTTCCCATGGCTTTGTTAATCTTCCTCTCTATTGTAACATATATAACTTTATAAAGACTTTGTTAACTTGGCAAAGCCTACACACTGCAAATCTCTTATGTCATTGATTGGATGGCACATTTTGGAAACTGGTCACATGATTGATAGGGACAGTGTGTGTCATGTGTTATTTAACACACAAAATGGTCACATATTAAAGCTGGAAGCGGCAGTAGCCATTCATTTACAAAAACCAACTTAGTGCAAACTAGAAGACATGGCAGTCAGTTTAAAATTGCCATTGTAGACAATTGAAATTACTGAGTGAATGTGTGTGTTGTTTAGTTAGTTCATTAGTTAGTCGAGATTCCAACTTCACTGCAACGGGTCGTACCCATTATGCTCCATTCCCGTGCCAGCGAATATCACACAAAATGCTCCCCACTGTCCAATGTGTGTGTTGTATATTTCAGCTGAAGGATTTATCTTACTACTTTAGTTTATGTTGTGTGATTGCTAGGCAATAAATCGTGCAATCTGTTATTTGTGTCTACATTATTCAACTTCCTCTCTATTCTCTATGACAAGCAGTGGCCATAGAAGCTTCAAAGTCAACATAAACTGTCAGGCATCAGATCTTGAATTTTTCTTTCAGTCTGCTCTTGTTGATAGTTTACAGACAGCTTGCTGTTGTCTCCCATATAAGCTGTGCTGCATACTTTGTTAATGAAATATTGTAAACTCAGCTGAGACTGAGAATTTCCTGATTTGCACCATGAGTAAGGTTGCTATCACCTGGCCCTTCACAATCAAAGGGCTTCTTGGGCTTGAAGCTCAGCATCCACCAGCCGATCAATTGATCTAATCATAATAGCATGCTGTGGACATGGCTCTCATCTTGTGTAAGGATGGTATTGTTGTCCATGAAAGCCTTCAGTGGCAACATTCTGAACACTCCACTGAGCTTCGGACTTTGTGCACAGCCGGCTGCCGATTACAGAATGACATGCATCACCATGACAAATAGTATTGCCAAATCGTACACAACATCACTATGCCCAATTGGGGGTCCATCCATTGAATGCCAGAGGCATTGTAATATACAAAATTATTTACTATTTGGTGAAAACAAAAACATTCAAATACAGAGGTTCGAGAGAGGTTTGGAAAATAAAGAGAGTTGGTAAAACAAAGAGACACTGGGAATGAAAATAGAGTTGGTGAAACAATTACAAAGAGATAAGTTAAATATTTTGGTCACATTAAAAGACAAAGCACACTTGTAAAATCCATAATGGAGGGAAAAGTTGAGGGGAGATGAGCTAGAGGTGGACAGCGATACAAGGGGAAAGATAACATCAAGAGGTGGATGCTTAGAAGTCTGTATGCCCAACAATAGTGAGAAATAGTTTTGGAGATCCATTGCAGCCAGCTTCATTGTGGAGATGCCACCTGATTGATCATTTGATTTACTTGAGGGCAAGAAATTTGAACAACAGTCCACTAATGAAAAATGCAAACTTTTTCAGTGAGCCTACTGCAGTGGAAAACATGTTAGGGATGGCCCTAGAAAACCCCGAAGAAAGATTAAGCATTATATGAAATTGACACACACTCCTTTAAAGTAAATCATTTCTGTGATAACCGGGAAGGTTAAACTGGTCAACAAATGCCTGAAAATGTTGGATGTGTCGGCCGAAAGGTGCAAATATTGCAGCTCTGCTGTAAACAGGCGCAGAGCAGTTATGTCTAAAACAACATTCCGGATGAACGCAGAAGAATAATAATATTCCTGTGATATAAATTACCAATAATTTTCAGTCATTTAATGAAAAGCTGTAAATAGTCGGACAGAAATAGCTAGAATATGTAACCTACGCAATATGAAACAACAAGACTATAACATTATATGTCCAATGTAGAAGGACCAGCTGATCAGTTGATCTAGTACTGGTAGCATGCTGAGGGCACGGCTTACAATATGTCCCAGATATAGCCAAGAAGAGCTGAATAGGACGTTAAGTATGGAAAGGACGCTGTTACATGCTTTAAGGTGGCATTGGGCATGTAAAAAAAACACAAATGCCTGAAGGAATAGGTAGCCATTCTTTTCTTCTATTATTAGACAACAATATTATTGTGCACACCCTGTCAACTAAACTAATACGCCCACCAGGGCATATGGTGCTAAACCCATATTTTTATAAACCAATAAGCACTCTAGGTGATTTGGTCAGTGTCACAACGGCTGCCTTTACTTCTCAAGACCAACCTGGTACCAATTTTTAAATCCTGGAATAGGTCATTACTGGTATAAATATTCACAGATACACATAGATGTCAACAAGAGCATTTGTTGGTGTTCATCACCATCTTCAGCAACCACACACATTCACACACACACACACACACACACCATGACACCCGCTAATGTTTCTGCTGGTTATTCTTATAATTAAATTCATGATGATATGACAGGTTTTCCTCACTGGAGCATAGAAATTCATTACCATCATGGGTGCGAGATCAAGCACAGGTGTATGAGAATTTCGGCCAGGCTTTGAAAGACGTAATTTTATTTTTCAAGGAGGCTGAGAAAAATGTGAGTAAAACCATTTACAAATTAGCATTGTTGATTTTTGGTAAATTAATGCTTGTTATAAACAAAAAGTTAGTTGCATTTGTTTAAGGATGTCGCAGTCAACCCCAGCATTGTTTGACTGTTTGTGATTTCTTGGCAAGTTTACGTTCAGTAGATTACTGTTGCTTTCTGAACGACCGGCACTTTTACTATTTTCTAAAAACCAACGCACGGTGATCTGCTACCAAATCACCTGCAGTTATGTTTTCGAATGTTAGATTATGAACTGCGTCATCGTCACAGAGCCGACTTGTTATATACGCACCTGTTTTATAAGTACTTTTCTTTTTCTAATACTCCATGTTTTGTGGCATTGGTGACCATGTCTGTCCACAGCCTTCTGTCTCTTGTGCTGCTAATAATTTCTTATATCAATGTTTCTCCATGCCATGATGTCAAACTGTCCAGCATCTTCACTGTTGGCCTTCCCCTGCTTGACATGAACAAGCATTAGCACAGAAACTAATACATTCTAGTAGCAGTAAGGAGCTGTGTTGAAGCATGAATATCTACACCATTTGCCAAGGCATGGGATCATTTATTTAAGACCATCTGTTATAGCCTCCTTTAAAAACCAGTCCCATAGGGAACAGTTGAAAGCAAATGGAGAAGAGGAAAACATAGAAAATAATGAACTGAGAACATTAAAGAATTGTTGGCAGCTGTATTTGGCATCATTGAACAAGTCCTACAAGAAGCAAATTAAAACCGTAAACTGATTGAAGAAATTAGATGCGGTCAGTAAAAAAATGTTTGGCCGCGTTATGAGAAGACATAAACTTGAGAACTTGGTGACAACTGGCAAGATTGAGGGGAAAAGAACAAGGGGAAGGCAGAGAAATAAATATCTGGATGGCTTGACCACGTGGCATGGTCGAGACAAGAACACAGAGCTGATCCACGACTCTGGTGGTCATGTAAGATGGCAAAATATGGCCACACACACACTTACCAGCATGGCATATAATGATGAGTATTTATTGCTCCAATTACATATCTCTGAGGACAGGTAATGGAGGATTCTTGAGTATTGATGCTTTCATCATGGCTTCTCTGTGACTTATGACTGGTGTTACAGTTTGTCTTGTTCTGACCTGATTTAAGACAGCTTCGGAGTATATCTCTCAAAATAGAGTTTAATATGAAAAGAACAGTGTCTTATACAAATGTATATATTTAATATTCATAGTAAAGCAGTGTTTGATGTCAGCTTTAATTTAAATTGTTTTTGCTGACGATTGAACCCAGACCACTGTCTTGATAGATAAGTGCACTATCCACTATGCCATAGTGGTCTGATTAGTTGATTATGTTATGCACAATATTTTAATGTGTATCATGGCAGGGCAGACCAGGCCCTAAGCCTTGGTTGGCGACTGGTCTAGGATCGAAGCTCCGACAGGCGGACAGTTAGAGCATTGCTTTGCTGATCCGGCAGCTTCTGCAGCTTGTCTTGTTCCAGATGTAGGGGTGTTACCTTTCCTCTGGAGTGAACTAGGCGGGCCGAGAGAGGGATCATGCTGCATGGGCAACACATGATCTCTATATTTTAGCCCAGGCTTTGTGCTATGGAGAGAATACTGAAGTATTGGAAAGATCAGGTTGTGTGACAGTTTATTCCATGCTCAGTCTTCGTAGACTTAGATGGATAGGACATCTTAGGAGGATGGATGATGGTAGAATACCAAAGGATATCTTTTTTGGTGAATTACAGATGGGTAAGAGATCTCAGGGTCGGCCTCTACTACGATACAAAGATGTGTGTAAGCGGGACATGATTGATACAGGCATTGATAATGCACATTGGGAGCAAGTCGCCGCTGAACGTGTTGCATGGAGGGCAAATATCAGAAATGGAATAAAGTCAAAGGAGAAAATTATTGCAGAAAAGTCACACACCAAGCGTTTGAGACGTAAGATGGTGCATGATGGTGGAAATGACCACGTGTTCACATGCACCCACTGTGAACGGACATTTACAGCGCAAATTGGCCTTATCAGTCACACTCGCTACCGCCATAGTTAAAAGTTATTATGCCTTTTTAAAGCACAAACTATCGTCTGTCAAGACGGCAAGGTGCCAATGGTACCCTGATTGTGTATTTTTGCACTGTTGGTACACTTAATTGAAACACTGTATCACACACACACAACAAGCATCTGTCAGGGTAGCTGGTGAAACATCAGACTGGTTGTAGGTGCAAAGAGGAGTAAGACATGGTTGCCTTCTCTCATCACACCTAGTCAACACCTGTGTAGAAAATGTAATGAAAAATGTCAAAAATGATGAAACCTATGACTTATGTTTTAATTAATTTTTTATTGGTGGAAGTCTGATTCCAGAGCTGAGTTAATGCCAAAGGTATAGCCTTCATCTCAAATAGTGCCAAGAGATTATAACAGTGAATCTGCTCTGCCAAAAGACATATGGAAGATTCACATCTTTTCTTTAGCATTAGATAATTTAAAAGAAATAAAAGTAATGTTCACAGACAAAGCTTGTTACCCCAAAATTACAATCAACAATGATGTAACTGAAAATATCACAAATTGTCAACATCTTGGCTCTATAATTAACTAAACATGGGGTTGAGTTGAGTTGGGTTGGGTTAGGTTGGGTTGAGTTGAGTTAAGAACTGACATCACTGCACTCAGGACATTGCCATACGTGCTCAGTCCCCTAAACACGGGGTACTTCAGAAGAAGTCAGAAGGAGATTGGCAATAGCAATGTGAAAGTTAAAACAGTGTTAAGAGACTACGGCATAACACCAACCAACAAGAAAGGCAACAGTTTTGGGAATATGCATCTTTCTTCTGGCAACATGCAGATATGATCATTTAACAATCACTGAAGAAGATCATCAAGACTGTTGAACTGAAATGTTACAGAAAAATTATTGAATACCATAGATCATGCAGAAGGAAACCACAGACATTCTGCAAGGTCTGAACATCACAGATAACTGGCTCATAAACAGAAATAATTTGGCCACAGTAAATGTTACAGTGATGCAGAAATGTTACAGTGATGCAGAAATGTTACAGTGATGCAGAAAAGTCAGGGAAGGTATGGTTCCTAGAAGACGAGGTGGAGATAAACCGAAGTGAAGGTGAGCACAGACCATAAATGTTAAGTGCCGTAGGAAAGTAAGGGAAGGCATGGTTCCTAGAAGACGAGGTGAAGGTTGACTGAAGTGAAGGTGAGCACAGACCTTAAATGGTAAGTGCCGTAGGAAAGTAAGGGAAGGCATGGTTCCTAGAAGACGAAGTGAGGGTTGACCGAAGTGAAGGTGAGCACAGACCTAAAAGACATCTTGGGCATGAAGATGAATGTGCAGGGGAACTGGCGAGGGATCAGCAATAACTATCAACTGTTTGAGAACATTCCACACTGAACAATAAGTTGCTTATATTATGAATTATATTTCTAATACAAAAGTAATGTGTGTTGTGTATTTCAATTTGAATGATTAATAATTTCCTTCACTTTAGTGTTGGTTGACATCAGCAATATGCACCTGGCAAGATGCAGAGAAATATGTCAGGCTGTAAATTATGCAACCTATTATTTGCGTGATATTCAAATTATATTTCTATTTGCATATACCGCCTATTTGTTTCAGTTTCCATATGGGGCACCAAAACCTGTCAAGTCTAACCAGGAGCATGGTGTTGTTAGTGGCGCCAGCTTTGATCCCAGCTTTGTCCGCAGGTCACAGAGTCATAACCGCGTCACAGTAGAATATGAACGTGCAAGCAGTGTGGCATGCCACATACCTGGTTTGAGAAATTCAACAGGTCTGTTAGTTAACATTATGGATTTTTTTAAAGTGTAATATCTATAACCACGTTGATAAATTTAAACATAGTGGCTATTATAACACAAGATGGAAGATGCATGGCAGAAATTAAGAGTGGATTAGGCCAAGCAAAAGCTACTTTCCAGAAAATTAAAAGCATCTGATGCAATAAATCACTATCACTTAATGTAAGAAAGAGAGCTCTGAAATTTTATATAGAACCTGTTTTGCTGTGTAGCAGCGAATCATGGAACGTTAATGAACAAATTAGGAAAAGAATGGAAGCAAAGGAGATGTGGCTCCTGAGATGAATATTGTGAATACCTTGGACTGCCAAAGTAACTAGCAATGATTGTCTGGAAGAGGCTAATGAAACTAGAACATTATATACAACTATAAGAACAAACAGCAATCTGTAGTTATATGATAAGAAGCGAGGCATTGGAGAATATCGTGACAACTGGAAAGATGAGTGGGAAAAGAGACAGGGGCAAAACACAAGAAATGATGCTGGATGGACCTTGACGGTGGCATGGAGGAATATCATCCCCATAGTTGATATAGACAACCAAGGACTGAGACTTATGAAAAGACATGGAAGCCTACGCCAGCTGGCGAGGCACACAATTATGAGGATCTGTTTGAGGAGACTGAAGCACTTATAGAGTTATCCATTTGCACTGAAAATGCTTTTATACAGACCAAACCAGCCCACAAAATAAAACCATTGCTGGCACCCAGTGTGTGAAGGTGCATTCTTTATGCTGTCTGGTGTTTGACCACTGAGCTGTGCCTGGCTGACAACTTCCCCATCCCCAGTCAATGACAACATGATAGTCTGAATATTTTGTTTGTTCCTACATAACACATAACATGGTAATTTGCCTTGTTTATGTTTACAACATTCATTTCACAATGTTTTTTTTCTCTTTCTATGTGAATGTATAATGTTCTTGATGGACGAAAGATGAGTGATTGGAAGGGCCGAATGTAAGACGGGCCTGCGTGCCCAATTTGTGACCCTTTTAAAATAAAGTTGATTTGATTTGTTCCCTATATGGCTGTATGGGAGCTACACTAGCTCAGTGACCAGCATGCTTGCGTGCTAACCCATTGATCATGTGTTCGAGTCCCAATCAAGGCAGATTTTTAATATTGACCTAGGCTCCCAGGTCGATCCTGCCTCCAATGGGTATCAGATTAATGACCTGGGAAGTCAGGATGGCTGGCGAGATATTGACCACATCACCCACTGGGTGCCAATTGGTCTACACAACTGTTGGGCTAGCACCATATACCCAGTACAGCTCAAGGTCATGTTAGAGTTCCTTTACTTTATATATTGCCTTACGTTGGCCGAATACTCTTGAGAAATTCCAGATGTCTATCCTGAATTTTTGTGATTTTAAAAAAAGACATGGACAGCTCAGGATTTATCTGGGTAGTTTTTTTTTTTTTTTTTTAAAGCTTTCCAGCTTTTGTTTACAACTTATTTTGTTCATATCCTGATTTCATCAAAACCTTTACACATCAGGTAGTGGCAAGGTGGAATTTGTTAACTCATGTTGAACTCAGTATAATTTATATCAGTTCATCAACTTTACATTTTCCAGAGGATGAGGAAATGTTGTGCAAACAGTATGCCAGACCAAAGTTAGCAGAAAAGACAACGACAAAGAAAAGGTCCTTGCTTGAGGCTTTAGAGTCCACGGAGGTTAGTTGTGCAAATAGTCTTTCATCTATTCTTGTCCTTTATATTTCCCAGTGTTAGGATGTTAAGAGTTCTAGAACGAGGTCTAGTTTGCCATTGTTTCCTCTGTGTTGCCATTTATGCATCTTCACAGGAAAGAACTACTGTTTTATTTTCATTGCATCTAGGCCAAATTGCTTTCTGCGGGGCACTGACTGGCGGTAGTTGCGACATGTAGCCAAATTGTTTTGTTTAATGCTTGTTTGTTGGTGATTTTAATCAAGTTGTGGAAAGATTCTGGTGCTTTTGCCTTGACCATAAGTAGTCTGACTGGAAGTCATGGCAGTAAGTAAAGCAATAATATGGCACGGGACACAGACATTCACTCGGGTTTGCTTCCTTAGTGCTGCAAGGAGTACGCTCAAGAACACACAGATAGGTTGGATCCAAAGACAGTAGTTGGTGTCTCTGAGGCGGTCTCGGCTGGCAAAGATTAGTTTCATTTTCATGCCAGGGCATGCAGGTGTACAAGGAAATGAGCAGGCTTGCAGGTAAGGCTACTTGCAAGAACCAAGTGATGACTGTGAATCTACAACCATGGTCAGACTACGAGAACAGCAAGTTAAAAGAGATGTGGCCAGATAAGAACACTATGCAGGAAGCCAAAGAAGATTAATGATTAACACAGAACTGGTGTCGTGAGTCACTACACACTGAGATTTACTGAGAAGATGATCCGAGCACTTATAGACTAAATGATTCGATGTGCAATGAGGATGATCTGTCGACTAACTAACTAATCAAGTCGTTTACTGGTATTGGAGCTGTAATGGCACAGTGGTTAGTGTGCTTGCCTGCCGAGACAGTTCAGGTTCAATCCCCAGCAGTGGCAGGATGATTGTTTCTGACCAATATGGCTCTGGGATTGACCCAGTCTCATACCAAATGGGTGCAGATGAAAAGAAAGGATAGGTGGGACAAAGGGAACTGGCTCCTCCACCTCATGTTCTGCCAAGAATACATGACGGTGACCACACCCAAAAGCAGTTTCCTCTACGGGGCTGCTTTTACTTATTTTAACAGTGATATTATGCCATGTTATATGTTTTCATCATCCTTTCTTATTTTATATACTAGAAGTTATTTATTAATACAAAATATTTGCTTCTTATAGCTGTTTCTCTACAATTTATTCTAAGCAATCAGTGTTATTGTCTGTGTGTTATCCCTCAACATAGAAAACTTCAACTACACAATCCATGACCAGGGCTACAAAAAAAGATTCATATTTCTCATTATTATTTAAACATTTCCTTAAATGACAGGGATGTGTATTATCATCTGATCTGTTCAATTTGTACAGGGAAATACAAATGAGAGTCATACAGGATGTGCCAGGAATATCAGTTGTTGGGCATACTGTAAACAACCTGTGTTAAGCTGATAACATGATTTTGGTCGCCAAAAAGTTACAAGAAATGATAGATATAATTGCAGCAGCAAGTCAAAACAAAGAACTTAGTCTGAATAAGAGGAAAAAAGAAGTAACGGTTATAATAAAGAAAAATGGTATACCCAAATGCATAATGCCAATATGAAGCAAGTCAATGTATTTATATATTTGGTATTTTAATTACAGCAGATGGAAGATTTATTACGGAAATTTGATGTCGAATATCTCAAGCAAAGGTAGTATATCACATGATGAAGAGTATTCTCTGCAATTTATCTTTGTCAATCGAGTTTAGGGAAAGAGTTCTTAAGAACTATGTTGAGAATTAAGCCAATAATGATGTACAGAAGTAAATCATGGACAGCAGACACAGGAAAACAGCTACGTTATTTGTGACTTTCGGCCGACATAGCCAGAATTGATAAGGAACAAAAAAAGTCGCTAGGGTAGACTTCATTGCACCGGGGTTTATCCCATATGGCTCGGTCTCTTTCCGCAGCGCGGAAAGCGTCGCACAAAGCACGAACTCCGTAGCTCTAGCAACGACCCACAGGAGTCTCCGAAAAATTTAACTCGTGAACTGAAGGACGCGGCCCGGAATCGAACCCACAACCTTCGGAGACCGAGTTAAACGGCCTGACCACTTCGCCACGAAGAGATAAGGAACATTTCAGACCAGATTTTATAGAGAGATAAAATACTCTTTGACAGTTAAGATGACATTTGAAGTTGGTAGACGAAGATGGAATTTCATGTGTGTATTATTTCTGGTAATTTATGTTGCTGTTTTCCTCCAGGATCTTCCTAGCAAGGCACCAGAAGAAGATGCGCAGAAGAATCAGTCACAGGTAGAAATTTGTGTTCAGCAGGCGTAGGCGTTCATGTCTCTCCACAGATCTCGGTCTTTGGTGTTCTGGATCAACTCTGCTGATAATATCCCTCCATGCCACCGTCTTAGTCCATCCATTCTCTTGGTCTGCCCCTGCCTCTCTTCCTCTTGATCTTTCCAGTCATCACAATATTCTCCTATGCCTCTCTTCTCACCACATGTTTAGTTTACACATTAAAATTATGAGGTTGTTCTGAAGCTCTCTGTGGTGTCTAAGTTTGCTTTGTGGTTTGTTTGTTGTTTCAGACTAAGAGATTAATCGATGGCAAAACAGCCCTGACTGATATGTTTATTGAATGTGTTCACATCACAAACACATAGTATGTCAACAGTAAAGGCCCATATTACATGCCTTACAGTGCATCGGGCATATGGGGGGCTTGACCCATGTTTATATAGGCCAATCTGCACTTGGTGGGTGATATGGCCAGTATCATGCCGGCTGCCTTTACTTCCCAAGACACCTCTTTGTATCTGTTTTAGGAAGCTCAACATGGAAGACCAGGTCAATTTTTAACATCTGCCCAAATGCAGATATAATTCCATGGCAAGCGTCTAGCCACCACACTTACTGCAACTTCCATTACAAGGACATGCCTCGACATAAATAAGTCCGGGTCTGGTCATCCCTACTAGTCGTAGCAGGGCTGGTCCCTGTCTAGTTGTGATTATCTTCATCTCATGTTATCCACAACATGCCTGAGCTGTTGTTTTTTTTTCCCCCATCTAACATAAGTAGTTTGTCTCCATCTATTGGTAAGCAGGAATATCTTGACTTCTAGGCATGTTAATGGGGCAGTCATAAACCACACAGACCATGCTAATCAAAAATTGGTAATAACTTTGACAAAACATCTTTTATAATCATTGCTTCTCTTCTACATAAATACTTCCATCATACTGTATTCTTTCTGGGCGAAGAATCACATAAGCATTTTTTTTAAAAATGTCTTAAAAGTTGAGAGAATCGACTTCATTGCACTGGGTTTATCCCACATGGCTCAGTCTTTTTCTGCATGCAAAGAACAAACTCTGTAGCTCCAGCGACGACCCTCAGGAGTCTCTGAGAAAAATGCACTCGTGAACCGAAAGACGTAGCCCAGAATGAAAACCACTACCTTCAGAGCGTGAGGCAGATGACTTGGCTATGGAGACTTCCGCACACAAGCAAACTCCATGTGAACCAAGGCTTGAGTCTGTGCCATTGCCTGCATTGATCTTCAGCTACAATATATCTTGCTCACCAAATCTATTGAGAGAAGATGCTAGACAGTTTAGCATCATAGCACAGGGGAACATAGTATCAGAACAGATTGGCACTGTATGAGACAGAAGGCTGAGGACAGATGATGAAAAATGCCATGGGACTTGGACTATCAGAAGATGAGTCGTGGCTAAAGAGCTGTAGTGGTTAGCACAGGTTCTAAATACAATTCTCAGTAATGACAGTTTTTTTGAACTTCAGAATTGATTTATAAATTTATTAATTAAGTAAAATTGACATCATAGCTCTAGAAACACGCCCGTATGTGCTGTCTCTCTCCTAGGAGATGCCACAGTGTAGGAATGTAATGAACCTGAGAATTCTGACCGTTACTCATCATCCTCTTATTCTTTTCCTTCACTTAGAACCAGCCTATACCTGCAATTTTGTTTGCTGTGTGGACTTACTATCTTCCTCAAACCTTGACCATAACTCATAACATGAACACCAGAGATGTATCAGGGACAATAAAGACTGCTAGCCTGATGCTGACTTTACTACCCTATGTATGCTCTTTGGTCACTGAAAATGCAAGACTAACTGCACATCTGTGATATGCTTTAATGACATGTAATTGGACTTCCTGTTTTATTTTACTATTGAAGTGACTTTTTAGAAATGTGCATTGTACTTTGTTTGATTTAAGTCGTCTTTATTACAGTCTCAGTTTCAGATGCCATCTTATCAGCCAGCAGTCAAAAAACTACCAGGGAAGCAGAAGAAAATTAAGCTGAAGGTAAGTCGAATGCTATAGAAATACAGGTGGATTGCCCTGCCACTTTTTGTAATGTGCAGGCTAAGAATGTATTGTTTTAATCCAAAGGCATGCAGGTGCGTTGGCCAATGAACAGGGTGATATAGATTAGCTGCTGTTGTTGCCCTTCGAGTGGAGAGCTACTTAACAGTAAAGGTGATGTGGTGAAGCCTCTCTGGGGTCGCATGGATCCTAGAGAGAAGCATCTCATCAGATGGAGTATCTGAAAAGACTGGCTCAAAAGGGAGTGAACAGAGGGTTTGGATGATAAACACAGATATAGTGGCATAATCCAGGCAGACTTTTAATCAAACTGCTACTATAATAATCAGCATGCAAACTAACCCTTTGTGGCTTTTAAAGAGGGGAAGGGTAGAGTATGTCCTGGTTGCATCCCAGTATGTTTCACTGCAGACAGCTGGGAGCATTTTGTGTGATGTTCACTGGCACAGGAATGGAGCATAATGGGGACGACCCGTTGCCGTGAAGTTGAAACCTCGACTAACTAACTAACTGCATACATGACATTCTTGTATGAGTCCTGCATGTTTCCCGCTGGTTTCTGAGCTTGAAGAGGGGAAGAGGGGCCCTGCAACACATCCCCCATGAAGATGTTACTTCAGTACCGGTTTGGGAGGAAAGTCTCTACACTAAACTCACTCTGATAGATGCCAGCCCTGTTCAGGACTCAGATAACCTGAACACCAATGTATAAAAAACACACACCACAGTGGCGCTCATAAAAATAAAAGTCGCTTAAAACAGGGTCGACTTCATTGACAGGGTTGACTTCATTGCACCAGGTTTTATCCCATAGGGCTCAGTCTCTTTCCACAGTGCGGAAAGCATCGCACAAAGCACACACTCCATAGCTCCAGCGATGACCCTCAGGAGTCTCAGAAAAAATGCACTCCTGAGGACGCCGCCTGGAATCGAACCCACAACCTTTAGAGCCTGAGTCAGACGGCTTGACCACTTCACCACAGAGACTCCCGTGGCACTCATAGAAGTATGGAAAAGAAATAAAGACTAGAGGACACACTAGACAATAATTTAAAGCTGTAGTAACCTAACCTGTCACCTTCAAATGACGACAGCCCCTCGCTGCAGGTACAAGTGTACTTCGACGCATGACCAACTAGGCATCAATGCATTGCACTTAAAATGTAAATCTGGTCTTCCAGAGGATTCACCTAACAACCAACCAGTTTCGGATTTTCAGTATATACATTTAATGCACCGGCCCTGTGGCGGAGTGGTTAAAAATGCAATTTGTAATCCGATATACCGCGTTCGAAACACACCTGTGGGCGATTTGGTTGCAGATGACCTTGGGTTGGTATTCCCATTCAAAGATATGAGTGCCAATCATTCAGAAAGCAATGGCAAACTACTGAAAGTAACCTTGCCCAGGAATCCCACACAGCCAAAAAATGCTGGAGTTGACTGCTATGTCCTGTAAAGGATATGCAACTAACTTAACTTTAACATTTAAAGCATGATCTTTTAGGGTACATCTATTTTGGGTGAAATATGTGAGTACTTTCAAAACATGTCTCTTGTTTGTATCTTCTAAGGAAAATTCACCAACAGAAATTATTATTTCCAACTCTGCATCAGAAGTCAGAGCAAAAGTATTACAGGCCAAAAACAAGATGATCAATGAGACATCACAGAGCTATATTATTGAGGTATGAAAATAAATATTTATCTCATCCATCCTCTATTCTCTCTCTCTCTCTCTCTCTCTCTCTCTCTCCTCGTCTCGCATCTCCCTCTCATCTCGCGCTCCTCTCTCATCCTCTCTCTCCGTCGAATCCTCTCGCTCTCTCTCTCTCCTCGTCTCTCTCGTCATCTCCTCTCTCTCTCGTCTCTCTCTCTCTCTCTCTCTCTCTCTCTCTCTATCTCTCTCTCTCCTCTCTCTCTCTCTCTCTCTCTCTCTTCTCTCTCTCCTCTCTCTCTCTCCTCTCTCTCTCTCTCTCTCTCTCTCTCTCTCTCTCTCTCTCTCTCTCTCTCTCTCTCTCTCTCTCTCTCTCTCTCTCTCTCTCTCTCTCTCTCTCTCTCTCTCTCTCCCCTCCTCTTCCTCCTCCTCCTCACCTCCCAAAATGAAACAAAAACAGCTGCAGGTGATTTGGCAGTAGACCACCTGGCATTTATTTTCACACAATGGAATGAGTGCCCATCGTTCAGAAAGCATTGGCAAACTACTGAACGTAAACTTGCCAAGAGATCACAAATAGCCAAACAATGCTGGGTTACACTGCAACAGGTTGTTTAAAGGTCAGTACTCCAATGGGAGACGAAAAGCAGAAGACGGTAAGAGGGAGGACTTACCAAAGAAGTTTCTCGCTCTCCCACTCCATCCACTCATCCCTCCACTATCTCACTATCTCTTTCTCTCCCCCCCCCCCCCCCCCCCCCCCCCACCCCATTTTGAATTTTCTTGTGATGAGATACGATAGTCATCATTGTATGGGTGTGGAAATTTGTTCATGTTAGTTTCAGTGATTATGTGAGGCATCATGTATGTGTCTAGATGTGAGGATGTGTGTGTGTGTGTGTGGGGGGGGGGGGGGGGAAAGGTTGTTTGGGGTGGGAGGGGATTTGCATATGCAAGTGGGGGATGTGTGGGTGGGGAGATGTGTGTGTGCATGAGGGGGTGCGAGGGTAGGTGGGAAAATGTGCTAAAGGGTGGGGATGTGTGTGTGGGTTGGGGTATGTGTTTGGGTGGGTGGGGTGTGTGGGTGTTGGTGGGTAGTGGGTGATTGGGGGTGTGTGTAGGTGGTGTTGGGGATGTGTGTATGGGTGGGGGTGTGTGTGGTGGTGGGGTATGTGAGGGTGGGAGGTTGTATGGGTGGATGGATGATGTGTTGGTGGGTGGGGGATGTGTGCGTGGGGTATGTGTGTATCTGTGAGGAGATATATGTGTGGGTGGGGATTGTGTATATTGGGGAGGTGTGTGTGGGTGGGAGCATGTGTGCTTAAGGGATGGGAGGAGGATGTGGAGGAGATTGTGTGGGTGGGGGAATGTGTGTATGTGAATATGTGTGGGTTGGTGCGGCAAGTGTGGGGTGGTGGGGAGATGTGTGGGTGGGTGGGGATGTGTGCTTGGCTGGGTGGGGATGTGTGCTTGGCTGGGTGGTTGGGGGTGTGTAGGTGGGTGAATGAGTGTGTGTGGGTTATGGGATGGGTGGGGAGATGTGTGTGGGTGGGGGATGTGTGAGTGTGTTGGTGCATGTATGTGTGCATGGGTGTGTATGTGGGTGGGTAGGGGACGTGTCTCATAACATAGTAATATGCATTGTTTATGTTTACAACATTCATTTGACAATGTTTTTTTTCCTATGTGAATGTACCATGCACTTTTGATGAACGAAAGATGAGTGATTGGAAGGGCCGAATGCAAGATGGGCCTGCGTGTCCAATTTGTTACCCGTTGAAAATAAAATTTGTTCGTTCGTTCTCTCTCTTTCTCTCTTTTCTTCCCTTGCCTCCCTTCCTCCTTCAGTCTGGAAGTACTGTCTTTCCTCAAGGATCTAATAATAAGTACAGTATATAGATGTTTCTAATGGCATTTTAATTATTGTCTAAATGATTCACGGGAGAAATAGCAACTTTGATTTATTCCTGACTTCCAGGTGAAGGCTGTACTAAACAATGAGTTGTACAAAAGGTTCTCAAGCATCCTCCAGAAATATCTACAAGAACGACAGATTCATGATGTGGTTCCTGTGCTAGCAGATTTATTTACGAGTTCACCAGAGAATCACCATTTGTTTAAAAGTAAGGTGTTTTTACTGTGTAATACTATACCTGGCTTTGATATTATTTATTTGTTGATCTACCATTTGTTTAAAAATAAGGTGTTGTTACTTTATAATACTATACCTTACTTTTATCTTCTTTATTTGTTGGTCTACCATTTGTTTAAAATTAAGGTGTTACTACTTCGTCATGCTTCACCTGATTTTTATCCTCTTTATTTGTTAATCTTACTGCATTCTTCCACTTTAGTATTTTCATTTTCCACTTTGTCAGTTTTATCTGCCACAATGTTTCATTTTCAATTGTGTTTTCACAATTGTCATTTTAAAGTTGTTTTTTTTTTTTTTTGGCGCTTGCTCACTTTGAACTCAAGCGTAGTCCATACACACTATTTATAGTAGCGATGGACTGAATTTTGCGTGTGGATTAGCTTTCCCTATTAACAGTGTCTTTCACCAACGGGCGAACCCACTCCGACTTCAGAGGTGCTTATAATTTACGTCCCCAAGTCAAGGACGACAGGTCAATATTTTAGTCCAGCTGTGCGGTGTAGAGGTTGAACCCCTAACCTCGGCATCGGCACAACGGATGTTTGAGAATGCACGTTCTTACCCATTCGACTGACCATGCTGACGTGCAATGTGTCAAATTGTTTTTTTTTACATTCTGTCTGTTGTCTTCATTTTA
Source organism: Cepaea nemoralis (assembly GCA_014155875.1). NCBI lineage: Eukaryota > Metazoa > Mollusca > Gastropoda > Stylommatophora > Helicidae > Cepaea > Cepaea nemoralis. The sequence continues at coordinate 478,832 of JACEFZ010017245.1, forward strand.
CATCCTTCTTTTACCTTTATTTTATCTTTCACTTTATTTGCTTGGTTGTCTGTTTTCTCAGTTTTATCTGCCACATTATCTGTGGTTATCTTCTTACTCAGTCAGTTTTTTATCTACCACATTAGCATGTCATTTTCTACTTTGTCAGTTTTAATTCCATTTTATCCGTTCTCTTTACTTTATTTGTTTCATTTTCTAATTAATCTGTTTTATCTTCCACTATGTCAGTGTCATCTGCCACATTAATTGTGTCATCTTCTACTTTGTCAACATTCTTGGCCAAATTATCCGTTTTCTTATACATTGTCAGTATCAGTCCCGTTTTATCCGTTTTCTTCACTTTGTCATCTACTTTATCTATTTCCTTTTCTAATATGTCTGTTTTGTTTTTGAATGTATATTTGAAACCGTTCCATGACATACATACATTATGATGCAGTCCCATGCAGTCAAATGAAACAAGTAGATATTGCTCTTTTTCAAAAGCCTTCATAAAAAAGCCTAACAATTTATCATATCAAACATATGTTCTCAAATAAGAACAGATTTGTAAGACCGTACATTGTATATATTATGTTGTCAGACTTATGCTTTAATTTATCTGTTCCGTGCTTCACTTTAATTTTACCCTTTATTTTTTCTCATAAGAGTTCTTCAGGTTTGTTCGTCAGGAAGATAAACAGTACTACGCTCGTACTTGCTATGAGCTGACGGGTCTGTCATGTGATTACAAGCCCTCAGTGAGTGATAGCCACAGTCAGCTGGACCAAAAGACACCTCACCTGGAGAATGACATGGTCGGTCATATCATGAAGACTGAACAGGTCAACAGGTGCGAAAGATTTTCAGAACAATCATTTGTTTAGAATGTAAAGTGTGTGTGTGTGTGTGTGGGGGGGGGGGGGGGCGCAGCCTGAGGTTACAGTGTCAACATTGAGCTTAGAAGTTACGAGGTTTGAATCTAGACATGGGATTGAGAATATTTACAAGAACCATTGGTTGCTAATGATTGCACACATCCCCTTGATCACTTGGGTAGTAAGATTGGATTCCTAGCCTTTAGGATGAGGGTGAAAAACAAGAGGTCCTATGTGCAAGTTGTGTTCATAAAAATACTCACAGCAGTTTTAAATAGCAAAGAGCAGGCCTTAAGACTCTTGCCATGTTAAAATTGTTAGGAAAGAAAACCTACCTACGGACAGATAGTCCACTACCTGGGGTGATATCTGTTTAAAGGAAGTAAACTTTACACAGATGTATGCTGATGCCAGACATACAGGCCTTCGAGGTGCATGATCAGCTGTGATGCACTTCCTTGGAAATGGGGACGAGGAGGAAGGAGATCAAGAATGTAACCTACTTGAAAATGTTGGACCTATGATGGTGTAGTGGTTGATACACACCACAGATCTTAATGTACTTGAAAATGTTGAACCCATGATGATGATGTGGTTAATGCACTTACCACACCGCCACAGATCTTAATGTACTGGCTTGAAAATGTTGAACCCATGATGGTGTAGTAGTTAATGCACTTACTTGAAAATATTGGACCTAAGATGATGTAGTGGTTAATGCTCTTACCATACCACCACAGATCTTAATGTACTGGGTTGAAAATGTTGAACCCATGATGATGTAGTGGTTAATGCTCTTACCATACAAACACAGATCTTGGGTTTGATCCTGAACATTGATGGAGGAACCACGGCTGAGAGGTCATATGTCTACCTCTAGCTCAGAAGGTACCAGGTCGAGTCTCGGCATAGAGCTGGCATTTGTCCAAGCCCCCCTGGTATCTAATGATATAAATGTTCCCCTGAACTCTTGGGTAGTGAGATCAATTTCCTAGCCTTCTCAGATAGGGGTGAACAACATGAGATTCAGTGTGCAAGTTGTGCACTGTAATAATCCCATGGCAGTTGGAAATTTCAAAGAGTAGGCCTTAATGCTGCTACTCTGGGAAGTTTGGTGACTTTTCTGATTGGTCTATTCAGAAGTTCCGCTAAGCAATCAGCTCACCCGTTCATGTGATCTTTAATGTTGGTGAGAACTTATGTTAGAAATTATGTACAAAAAGCCTACTTTTTGCTATTTCTAACTGATGTGAGATTTCTAATGTACAATTAGAGTTTAATAAACAAATGTCATATCAGATTTTCCGTAGACTGGTATGAAGTTTTGATCATATAAATCTTACGTAGTGGTTGCCAAAAAAGTTACTGGAAAATTAATATGGTGTTTTTCCCTTGACTTTCACATATAACATTTTATCAAATGTAGGCAGTTTTGAAATGTGATTATGACGTAACTGTTTCCAGGTCTGGTGCTGTAAATCCGACTAATGGCGATGGTTCGGTTGCCGCAAGCAGCTCTTCTGCCACTTCCTGTACTTCAATTTCGAGCAGTGATCACAAAGGTATTCATTCTGCATTCTACCATTGTTTTCATAACGCCTGTTTATTTTCACTGCGTGAAAAGGAGCCATTTACATGGCTTGAGATGTATTTGAGAAATAGTGCTGGTCCCTTTATTTTGTAGACTAATCAATAAAACGAGAATAGTGGTTGTAAACATTTCACATAAGGCAACAGAGGTGATGCGAAGGCAGTGTAGGAAGATATCATGAGTTGGACAAAGGGTAGTGAGTCCCGGCTAGAATCAACAGTGTTGAAGATCCATTGCTGCTTTTATTTTTTATTTTTTTTTAAATGAGATCGGATTGAATGAGGTACAGGTTGAAGCTAATAGAAAAGTGCCTCCCCGGGAAGGTTAACCCGGTCAACAAATGCCCGCAGAAGTCGGATGTGTCGGCCTAACGGCGCAAGAACGCAGCTCTGCTGTAAACAGGCACAACGTAATCACATCCGAAAAAAAACTCCGGATGAACGAAGAAGAAGAAGAAGAAAAGTGCCTAAAGTGGTATCTCACTTTTTTTTTGTGCATATTCTATTTACAGGACATTGCAGTCAACATCAGCATTTTTCAGCTGCTGTTTATGCCTTGGCAAGTTTTACTTTCGGTAGTTTGCCATTGATTTCTGAACAACCGGCTCACATACCTTTCCGTAAGAAACCAGCGTGACGCGATGTGCTGCCAACTCTCGCGCAGCTGTGTTTCGAACGTGGATATACGGGATTACGAACAGCATCCTTAACTCATTTGCCAGGGAGACCGGCTATTTCACTACTACTCCTAGAATTTATGTATTTTAAAAACCAGTATCCTGTGGGAACTCTTCCCTTGTGTCATTCACTGTGAAAATGTATGGTCTGATATCCTCTCACTGAAAATCTATGATGTCTTTTACCTCTGTTTCACCATGGCTGTATGTGATCTCTATACCAGGGATATTGTCTGTCATGTCAGGGAGTCACTGTGATCTCTATACCAGGGATATTGTCTGTCATGTCAGGGAGTCACTGTGATCTCTATACCAGGGATATTGTCTGTCATGTCAGGGAGTCACTGTGATCTCTATACCAGGGATATTGTCTGTCATGTCAGGGAGTCACTGTGATCTCTATACCAGGGATATTGTCTGTCATGTCAGGGAGTCACTGTGATCTCTATACCAGGGATATTGTCTGTCATGTCAGGGAGTCACTGTGATCTCTATACCAGGGATATTGTCTGTCATGTCAGGGAGTCACTGTGATCTCTATACCAGGGATATTGTCTGTCATGTCAGGGAGTCACTGTGATCTCTATACCAGGGATATTGTCTGTCATGTCAGGGAGTCACTGTGATCTCTATACCAGGGATATTGTCTGTCATGTCAGGGAGTCACTGTGATCTCTATACCAGGGATATTGTCTGTCATGTCAGGGAGTCACTGTGATCTCTATACCAGGGATATTGTCTGTCATTCAGGGAGTCACTGTGATCTCTATACCAGGGATATTGTCTGTCATGTCAGGGAGTCACTGTGATCTCTATACCAGGGATATTGTCTGTCATGTCAGGGAGTCACTGTGATCTCTATACCAGGGATATTGTCTGTCATGTCAGGGAGTCACTGTGATCTCTATACCAGGGATATTGTCTGTCATGTCAGGGAGTCACTGTGATCTCTATACCAGGGATATTGTCTGTCATGTCAGGGAGTCACTGTGATCTCTATACCAGGGATATTGTCTGTCATGTCAGGGAGTCACTGTGATCTCCAAGCATGTGTACACTATAGATAGGTTTAGTGGCTGAGAATTTATAAACCCCGTGATTTCTTGAGTAGTTAAATTGCATATCTAGCCTTCGCAGATGAGATGAAAAATATGGTTTCTGGTGGGCACTGCACTCTCAGATCAGTGAATTTAAAGGCAGGATGAAGGACTTTATCCCCCCACCCCCCGGTTTTATCCCATGTGGCTTGGTTTCTGTCCACGGAGGGGCCTGATGAAAGCATCGCACAGAGCATGAACTAGCTCCATCAAAGGCCCAGGCAAAGATTGAACCCATGAAAGGAATGACAGGAGTCCAAAAACAAAGCCCACAACCTTCCGAGGACAAGTCAGATGTTGATATGAACAATGTGCTGCACTTCCCCGGGGTTAGCACTGCCAACACATGCCAGTCTGTGCAGTGCAGCACATTCTAGATCGTCCTGTGTGAAATTGAGCAGGATTTGGTGCACAGGTCGTAGATTCAAGCTGAAAGGGAAAGCATTTGGAAAAAATCCAAAGAAGAAATACAGCTAATGAAACTAATGAAAAAAAAAAGACCAACAAGTAAGCGTCTCAAATGAAAGATGATAGCAAGAGTAAAGGCTCTGAAAGCCACAAGAACAACCCTGAACTTGACTTCTAACAGTACAAGAAGTTGCTGAACTTAAAATATGCGAGAAAAGTTCTCAAGCAGTAGAATGCAGTAACCATTGTGTTCACACCAAGAAGAAGAAGATAGTAGCCAAAAAGAAAAGAACCAGCATCAAGCAGTGAGTTGCAGAAGACAGACGAAGGCAGCAAACAGCACCCAAATTTAGAAACTGGAAAGACAAAAATATACACAATAAAGTCCCCAAATATTACAAATGGAGACAGTGGCAGTTGAACTGGGCCAAAACTATTTCTTCCAACAAGGAAGACAAAGCCCCACATGAAAGTTCCAATCATTAAAAACTCCACTGCAGTAGGAAATTGCAACGAGTTTGTCACTGATCTGGCAAAACTTTAGGAAGATGAACCTACTTATGGATAGACATAGTCCATTATCTGGGATACAATTTGTATAGAGAAGTCAGACATCCTGATCTCAAAGTTGTAGAGGTGCATAACTAGATGTGACACTCTCTTAACAGAGGAGATAAGAAGCATATCCAATTTTCTTTTCTCTGGAACAATTAACATATGGTGGAGCAAGTGAAATTTCCTGGTTCATACAGAAATATGTGTACCTAATAATACAGCACTGACTGATGGATGAAAACTTACTGATGTGTGACTACTAAATCTCTACAGAGTTTCGAGGCTATATCCCTCAATACAAGGACACTGTTAACATTACAGTCCTGACAATGCGTGATGATGGGGACATCATGATGAGGTCTAAAGACGTTCGCCAGGACAGAGGTTTTCAAGGTCAGGGCTATCTCCTGTGGAGCTCAAACACCAACAACACTGAGAAGTTTAGATATGATGACCGTAAAACGTATTTTGAATTGGTGAAGAAAGGAGCCATTGATCCAAGTGACAGAATTTTTACCCCCGATATGTTTGTCTACCCAAAAACATGGGAGGAGGCTGGTACAGCAAGACGAGAGTTTGTGAGCTTTCCCGAAGGTCAGAGTTGTTTGTTGATCTGATGTTAGTTAGTTAATTAGTCATGGTTCCAACTTCATGCACAGGGTTGCCCCATAATGCTCCATTCCTGTGCCGGTGAATATCACATAAAATGCCCCTCACTCACTGCCCCATATGAAAAGTGGAACAGACAGGAGTCTCGACAAACCAGCAATCTGCACAGGTATACTATGCATAATACCACTGCCAGAATGCCAACAGAAAAATCTACCATGGAAAATACAGCTTATCGTCAATGGAAGCAGCAATCACTAGAAAACCAGTAGCCACACATTACTACATAAGGCAAACCAAGTTTTAGTTCAGCATCCAGCTATGCGGGTCATTCTGGGATGCACCAGAGACACCCCAGTAGTGTGAATGCGTTACATCCTTGGTTTGCCAACTGTTGCTGGTAGGCTCAAGGTGATGCAGGCGAAGGCATACCTCAGAATAGCTGCAGGCACAGATCACCCGTTGCATGAAGCGCTGGACGCAGTTAAGGGTCAGCGACTGATAAGAGGGAAATCATGGATGGCTCAGGCGGAGGATACGATCAGACAGGTGTGCATCTTGGAGAACATTAGGCGAGGTGAGGAGTGGGTCAGAGTGCCAGCAGAGCAGTCAGACTTGTGCAGAGTTATAATCACATTGAGGCGGGAGTGTAGGGAGTGGCCAGCAGGGGCCACGGAAGTGGAAATCCAGCAACTAATTCAGGATAATGCTCGCTCGGGTGATGTGATTATCTACACAGATGGTTCGGTGTTGAGAGGTAGGAGAAGTGCCTGGGGGTTCTTATAGTGCATTTACTTTTGTCTGCCCCAGTATAAAATTCCATATCTCAGTAACCAGCTGAGAGAAAATGATGAGATTTAGCATGTAACCTTATGATGTCCACCCAACAAAAAAAATTTTGTTCTGGAGATTGTACAGCAGATTTCAAAGTTTGTTTATATGCGGTATATAATTTACGGGACAGAGATGAAGTGCACATTATTAGAAGTATTACATCTTCACAAGGAAACATGAGCGTTCTAAAGTAAATTTTCACGTTGTTGACGGGATTGGCCTTACGACAAGAGCCTTGAGAAGTGAAACGGGGAGTGTTCACTGGTGTCGCAGTATCTTCAGAGGTGTGTCATTAATATGGGTCCTTTCATATAAGGCTTCACGTTTAGAAAGTACAAGGGAGGGAGAAATATCATTTGCGACCAACCGCATTTAGGAGCCACGAGAAGCAGATACCTACATGAAATAAGGGAAATGCGCAAATAAAATTATGACATAGTGTATTTGGATGAAACCTGGATCAATGCGCACCACACACGTGAAAAGGAATGGCAATCAGTGGGCGGAAAGATAACGCAATATGTTCCCAGTAGTAAAGGACAGAATTTCGTCATAGCCTATGCTGGTAGTACTCAAAATGATTTACAACAGAATGCTGGACTCGTGTTCGTATCAAAGCATACAGACAATATGGATTATAATGAGATGAATGGCAATGTATTTAGCAATTGGCTCGAGAATACAGTGCTTCTATCCCTAGATAGACCATCTTGTCTAATTATGGACAATGCATCATATCACAAATGTAGTTGCCCAAGAAGACAAAATACCTACGGCATTGATGCATGACAAGGCAGACGTGGTTGCAGCCTTGTGGGAGCACGTGTACACCTCGGAGGAGCAAATGGATCACCATGGTCTACTTAGAATGAGGCAGTGAGGAGTGACGAGGGGATCTGGATGAGGCTCGACGCTCAAAGGAAAGGAAGGTGAGACGGACATATAATCAGGTTGCTACTGGAATTATTGGTGTTGGAACTCTTTGCTGGCTGCTGAGGATGGGGACGGAGCGCTTATGGGAATGACCCGAATGCTGTGATGTCGGTTTCTAAATCAATCAATCAATCTATTCAAATTGTCTGACGTCAAGATACTAACTCAGACCGTGCTATTAAAAATTGATAAAAGTTGCTGGAAAAAATGTGAGGACCTTGTGTTGAAAGAGGAAGATGACTATTGGAGAAAGGATGGATGAATTTTATGCAACCGATAGCAGTCATCAACCTACTGGATTCGTCAGACACCGATTAAGGTCTGGGCAGATCGAAGACATTAATCCACATGCACACCTACTGGGATATTCAGAAGAATTGCAGGCCCTAAACATTACAGCATCGGCATAAATAATACAACTTGTTAATGGCAACAGTTTGTATTCCACAGTGATGAATTTTCAATTTCGTAAGCCATCAATGGTGACAAACAACTGACATTGAAAAAACAAAAAGCTCTAGACGCACTGAATACCAACCGAAGAGTAATATTGCGGTGGGAACTGACATATTGTGGCATAACAAGAAACGTGAGAAGAAACACGTCAAATGAGGGGACAACATACGAATCATTCTATAAACTTCAATGAAAAGAGGACTAACATCTTGGCCATTAAGAAGGAAGCCCACTACAGAGACATTCATAGCTATATTCGTCATGCAAAACAGGTAATCATGTTCCGTCTCAGGAGAGTAGACATTGCACCCACTCCCATACGAATCTGGATACGCCTTGTGTTTGTCATCTGAACTGGCGGGGGCATTGACATTACTGTAAAACAAGTTTGTTAGCGAGAAATCAATAGTTTTTCACCAGTACATCAAAGAAATGTCGCAGCTTTCCATGATTTAAGTTGCTTTTGTACCTATCAAAGACATATTCCTAGCGTGGGGGTAAATATAAGACGGCAGGAAAAATTTCATAACGATGCAACAGACAGTTTTCAAAATAATTGATCATGAATGAAGGCATTCTTTTCTGGACAGACTATAGCAAAAGCTAATGGTCGACGTTTGGTGCAGGAGAGCCTGGCCTATGATACCACAACATCTAGCTTAAGAATGGAGGTGGAGGCGGTCAGTGCAGCTTTCTGCTGGATGGAGAATACGTTACACACATACATCGTGATTGTAACTGACTCAGAAAGCATGCTGAGGAAGGTGAGGACAGGCAAGCTGCGTGCAGAGTGGCCTGCTTCGCTTCAGAAGGCACGGGTGGCAAGCATTGCCTGGATCTTTTCTCCGGGGCACGCCGGTGTGCTGGGGAATGAACAGGCGGACAGATTGGCTGGCTCGGCAAAACGTGGTGGAGTATTGATGCATGACAAGGCAGACGTGGTTGCGGCCTTGTGGGAGCACGTGCACACCTCGGAGGAGCAAATGGATCACCATGGTCTGGCAAGAATGCGACAGCGAGGGGTAACGAGGGGATCTGGCGGAAGCTCGACGCTCAGAGGAAAGGCGAGACGGACATATAATCAGGTTGCTACTGGTACTATTGGTGTTGGAACTCTTCACTGGCTGCTGAGGATGGGGACGGAGCGCTTATGGGAATGCCCTGAATGCTGTGATGTCGGTTCCTAAATCAGTCAATCAATCAATGTGCAATGTTCTCAGCAGGCAGCTATCTGTTCTGCACTTGTGTAGTGTTCTCGACAGACAGCTTGATGTTCTGCACTTGTGTAGTGTTCTTGGCAGACAGCTTGATGTTCTGCACTTGTATAGTGTTCTCGACAGACAGCTTGATGTTCTGCACTTGTATAGTGTTCTCGACAGACAGCTTGATGTTCTGCACTTGTGTAGTGTTCTCAACAGACAGCTTGATGTTCTGCACTTGTGTAGTGTTCTCGGCAGACAGCTTGATGTTCTGCACTTGTGTAGTGTTCTCAACAGACAGCTTGATGTTCTGCACTTGTATAGTGTTCTCGACAGACAGCTTGATGTTCTGCATTTGTGTAGTGTTCTCGACAGACAGCTTGATGTTCTGCACTTGTGTAGTGTTCTTGGCAGACAGCTTGATGTTCTGCACTTGTGTAGTGTTCTCAACAGACAGCTTGATGTTCTGCACTTGTGTAGTGTTCTCGGCAGACAGCTTGATGTTCTGCACTTGTGTAGTGTTCTCAACAGACAGCTTGATGTTCTGCACTTGTATAGTGTTCTCGACAGACAGCTTGATGTTCTGCATTTGTGTAGTGTTCTCGACAGACAGCTTGATGTTCTGCACTTGTGTAGTGTTCTTGGCAGACAGCTTGATGTTCTGCACTTGTGTAGTGTTCTCAACAGACAGCTTGATGTTCTGCACTTGTATAGTGTTCTCAACAGACAGCTTGATGTTCTGCACTTGTATAGTGTTCTCAACAGACAGCTTGATGTTCTGCACTTGTGTAGTGTTCTCAACAGACAGCTTGATGTTCTGCACTTGTATAGTGTTCTCGACAGACAGCTTGATGTTCTGCACTTGTGTAGTGTTCTCAACAGACAGCTTGATGTTCTGCACTTGTGTAGTGTTCTCAACAGACAGCTTGATGTTCTGCACTTGTGTAGTGTTCTCGGCAGACAGCTTGATGTTCTGCACTTGTGTAGTGTTCTCAACAGACAGCTTGATGTTCTACATTATTGTAATGTTCTACATATGTGCAATGTTCTCGCAGACAGCTGTTCTGCATTTCTGCAATATTCTCTGCAGGCAGCTTGATACTGTACATTTGTGCAATGTTTTTGGCCGGCAGCTAAACTGTTCTACATAGAAAGATAAGGCCAGGTGGGGTAAAACCCAGAACAATGAAGTCATTCTTCTTATGTATATACATACACATATACAGAAATACACATGTTTACATTATATGCATGTTTTCAGGTGAGACAATATTTTCAACTTGTGTACTGTGCGGAAAGCTACCAGTTGATGGGTACCAGCACGAATGTGGGGCTGTCTGCTGCTTTCTGTGCTGGAAGCAACAAGTTTTTGAGGTAGTTAAATAATTTAGCTGATCATTCAGTTTTAAACAGAAATATTTGGCCAACACTATTGGATTAAACTTCACATTGTCATCTCTCTGAAATCTCAGCATTGGTTTTAAGCGGAGATATGTTGTTTGTTTTTTTGGGGGGGGGGGGGGGGCCTAGGGGTAGTGACCGCCGTTTCACAATCACAACATACCGCTCGGGTTCAAAGTTATGTTAAAGAAAACTGCTTTGAATTGATTTTGACCTTGGTCGGTCTTTCAGAAAGCAGTAACAAATTACTGAACGTAAAATTGCCTAGGGAGTCACAAGTTAGTTAGTTTATAACCTATACAGGACATCGTAGTCAATCCCAGCATGTTTTGTCTGTTTGTGATTTCTTGGTAAGTTTACGTTCAGTAGTTTGCCATTGCTTTCTGAACGACCGACATTCATACTTTTGTAAGGGAAACCATTGCAATGCTGTCTCCTTTGGAAATTGCCCGGAGCTGTGTTTGCGGTTTGCAGGATTATGAATTGCATTTGTAACCCCTTCGCCACAGAGCCGGCGAAAATAATGGTGATTTCCTATAAAAAGACATGCAACTTTTTAAAACAATTTATTTGTTAAATTGAGTTTCCTGAAAAATTCATTAACCTATTATTGTAAAAATATACTGCAGTAGAATTAACTTACGTACACATTTGCACATGTATGTGTATCATTAAGCTGTAGTTTTGTTAATGTTAACTATATGTGTAAATGGTATACCATTTTTTTTTCTGCGTTTCCAACCTGTTTCATGATATTGAGGTCAACCTCAGCATCTTTCAGCTGTATGTTGATCCCTAGGCTAGATTACGCTCATCATCACGCTACGACTTTCTGAGCGACCGGCTCCATACTCTCATAAGTCACAGGCGCGACTCGTAACCACTACCAATTCTCGTGTGCTCACGTCAACCATGAGAGTATTCGGAGTTACGGAGAAAGCTGCTAACCTCTCGACCAGGGAGAACGGCAAATGGTATGCCATATTAATGATAAATTAATCTCATTTCATCTTGTTCCTCTTATATCTTGTCGTGTCAAGGTGAAGCATAATCAGCGGGTGAGTCCCTGTTTATGATCTTCATTTATCGAGATTTCCATGGAGTCTGTTTACATGGTCAGTCTCTTCTTCTGGTTCCATTTGGTCTGCGTGGACTGTGCCTGGCTCTGCAGCCAGTAGAGTTAGGATCAGCTCCTTTCTCAGGCGGGGTGAAAAGTGAAAATTTGTAGTCTGCCGATGCCCCGCATACGGCACATGTCTGGACTATGTGTGGCGCTTCTCTGCCTATTGGCTAAGATCAAAGTGTAGTTCCTGCACTTAGTCTTGCCAGGGGCCGGGATGACCACCCAACACAAATGACACACAGGGACGCGGGACCTAGTGGGGCAGCTCTGGCCAGTCTGGGAACCATGAGTCCTAAAAAAAAAAAAAAAAAGAAATTATGGACTATAGTTGGGATATTTATGTGTATTATTATTTCAGATAATGAATTGCTTATTTGGTTTTGTTGATATTTCCTTAGCAATTATGGTACTCCTATTGTGCTTTCCCTGAGGTAGTGCAGCAGGAAGCACACTTGCCTGGTGATCATGTGTTCAAATCCCCATCAAAGATGGTTTTTAAAAATTGTCCTGGGCTGCTAGGTTAATCCAGTCTAATATAGGTACCTAGAAATGTCCTGGAAAGTAAAAGTGACCTGTGTAATATTGACCACATGACCCGTCAAGTGCAGATTGGTCTATAATAATATTGACCACATGACCTATCAAGTGCTGATTGGTCTGTAATAATATTGACCACATGACCTATCAAGTGCTGATTGGTCTGTAATAATATTGGGCTAGTACCATATACCCGGTACACTTGTGGGCTGTACAAGGGTTTGTGAATTATTGTCACTCTTTTATTGTGCCTTTCAGTGTCTTCGTAGAAATGTGTAGTGTTACAGCTTTGTTATTTCATCTAGTGTTGGATATATTATCATTCATTTAGACGACAGTTATCACGATCCAGAGAATGTCTTGGCTTTGTTATGAATACAATAATTTTTATCAAATCAGTAGCAGTAATTTGTTAATTACACTATTGTTACAGTTTTGCTATTTGATGTAGTGATGGATTTATTATCATTCCTTTAGATGACAGTTGCTCCCCCGATGTGTCTCCACTTTGCCGTGGTGGGGGGGGGGGGGGGGGGGGGGGGGGGGGGGGAGCTTGCGTGTCCCATTGACCCCATGTGCTTGTCGATGGATGAAAACTACATATCGGACAGCTTATGGGATAGGGGCCAGACTAAGAGAGACACAACCTGCTGCTCTGCAGGTAGACTGAGGATAGCAGTCAAAAGTTTAAATCAGGCGCACAAAGGCAGAAGTTCTTGGTCCGGATACATACTATAAGGCTCTCTGTCGAGGGTTGAAGCTGAACGCCTCTAAGCCATAAAACGCTCGGATGTGAAAGCCGGGCCGATACCCACCTACCGAAAAATAGAGGTGAGATACTGAGCACGCTACATGCCCAGTTCTGATACTTGTTTGAAGGCTCTCAGATGGGGATTATGAGAAATCCCCTGATGAGAGGGCCTGGCCGTTTCTCGTTCACTGCTGCACGGAGGTAAGGTGCTGAGCCAGCAGCACATGTAGCCTACCTCGTGAGCGAGTACTAAAGGTAGAAAAAGTGCCCCAGTCGAATGAAATGGTTGCAAAAACTGTCTGTATCTAACTCATAGAGAGTGTAGACAAAAGTGGAAAAACGTCTCAATAACACGAAATGGAACACACGGCTAGCGAATCCATTGCAAGGTCCGAAGTCAAAAGCAAAAGCTTACTGAGTGGATGTCGCCCGCAGTCTGACTGTTCCTGGTGTGCTTGAGCGACCAGTGGCAAGCGAGATGCCCAACACATGGAAGTGAGGAACTAAAGAAGCCATGAGCAGGACGTGGCAACTCTTCGGGTGAGCCCAGTCTCAGAGCAATATGTGCCGGCTCTGCAATTATGGAAGCCTCCTTGGATAGTGAGGGAATGCCCATGGTCTACCCCTGCCTTCCCTTGAGGGTTGACCCTTATGTCGTTGACCATTCTATCTTGACCAGCTGAGATTTGGGCGACATCACAACAATAAGTCTAACGTGTCTCGAAACCCGAGGAAGGCTAACCTCATTAAAAAATGCCCGCCGAAGCCGGAAGTGCCGTCCTACGGGTGGCAAAATAAAAATTGACACTACGCATTTACGTCAGAGTGAAATGTCTTGTCCGAATGTTTCTCGTGCTAGGAATAGCTCTGACTGCCTAGTTTCCGAATGCCGCTCTTGTTCGGAACAGCTCTGACTAGGTAGTTTTCCGAATTTCCGTCGTGCCTGAAACAGCTCTGACGGGCACAACGACAAGCACATGTCCGAACCGAAAACTCGCTGAGTGGATACAGTCTGCAGACCTGTCTGGTTTGTGCGGGAACTGCCCAGGGCGAACAAAATGCCCAATATATTGAAGTGAGGAATTAAAGCAGCCATGAGCAGGATGTGACAATTCCCTCAGTGACCCCAGCACCAGAGCGCTATGTGTCGGCTCTGCAATTATGGAAGCCACCCAGGATGTCGGAAAATGCTATGGACTGTCCCTGCCTTTCTTTGAGGGATATGACCGTGAAGTCTTCGACTACAACTCGACCAGCTGGGAGGTGGACAGTACCACAAAAGTGAGAGTCTCCCAGGAATGCTAACCTGGTCAAAAATGCACGCTAAAAGCCGGATGTGTTGGCCTAAAGGTTTCGACCCAAGAGTGTCTAACGAGACACACTGCAATCACATCTGAAAAAACACTCCGGATGAACGCAAAGAAGAAGAAGAAGATGATGACAGTTGTCACAATCTCGAGAATGCCTTAGCTTTGTCATTAATACAATAATGTTATTGAATCAGTCGCAGTAATTTGTGATTGAAACTAATGAAACCGTCTTGTCATCTACAATCCAGGTGTCGGAAGAACGTAAATGCCCATACCCTCACTGTGGTACACGTGTGAAGAGGAAGCACCTCAAACCGCTCAGAGTGACCAAGACATCCTGACATTCAAAATGAGATTGAATAGGGGTTGGCAGTGTGTATATGTATGGGAGAGAGAGGATGGGAGCGAGGGTGTGACAGATTTTCGCTTTCCACTTAGGCTAAGCAGTTACTTGGTTCGATTTCAGCTTAAGCTGGGAAATTTACAAAAATCAATGGTTTCAAATATCAAGTGTTGCTTTGATCTCTTCGGTGTTAAGGTTAGATACCTAACCTTCTCAGATGAGGGTGAAATAAAAAACAAGCAGCCATATGGGCAGGCTGCACGCATTAAAAAAAAAAAACCAGCATCATACTTATGTGCTTTGTCAACTGGTGTATGTGTTTATACATCTCCACAGATTTCAATCCTTGGTGTTGTGAATCAATACTATGGATGATAACCCACCATGTCACCATCTTGTTCCATACAGCACCATTTCTCTTGATCTCTCTCTTCTACTGCTGATTCTCTAGTCGTCATGATGCTTTCCAATGCCTTTCCTCTCATATGACAAAAGAAAGCTGTTTGTCTCTTTCTTACAGATGTATGTAATGTTCTACTTTGTCTCTTTCTTACAGATGTATATAATGTTCTACTTTGTCTCTTTCTTACAGATGTATGTAATGTTCTACTTTGTCTCTTTCTTACAGATGTATATAATGTTCTACTTTCATTGTCCTCTTTTAGGTCATCATTGTTAAGTTACTATGGCAACCCAAAATATTCCCAACATTCATCTCATTAATCACATCTTCCAAAAACATAACAAAAACCATGGCAACCAGAAGTGGAAAGCAGTAGGACATAAGGCTACTGCCCTTGCACATTAGTTAGATGAAAAAACCTACCTGGGACAGAGACAGCTTGGACAGATACATAACTGGATCAATCTATCTAGAGAAAGTAAGCCTAACAAGTTCATGCCAGTCAGAGACACAACCTCTAACTTCGGTGTGACAAGCCCCTTGACAGAAGAAACAGTCAGAAGATTCTCTGTGAGAAAGCATTTGACAAATTGAAGTCATTTACAATTAAGTTTGTATAACATGCTATCTGACAATACTTCAACACAGTTCTGTATATTCATTTCATGCTTGTTTCATTTCCATTCTGCAGTGGTTTTTATGTTTTGTATTCCTTCCTTTCTGTTACTGTATGTCACTTTTCCCAGCTGACAATTTTGTCAATTGTTCAGAATGAATTGTCATTCTCTTATGATAATTTTATACGGAAAATTTACCAGAATACACGTCATCCCAGCCAGTCTGTATGTTCTGTACTGAATTATGCCCTGGTTGCATCCTACGAGGGAACTTCAAATGAAAACCTTAAATGTGTGATTAAAGTTACTTGCATATTCTTTAGAAGACGTTGCAGTAAACCCCAGTGTATTTTGGATGTTTGATTTCTTGGCAAGTTTATGTTCAGTACTTTGCCATTACTTTCCGAATGATCAGCACTTATACCATTTTATGAAACCAACGCTAGGCACTCTGCTGCCAAATCGCCTGCAGCTGTGTTTCGAATGCGGTATGAGGGATTACAAAATGTGCCGGTAACTCCCTTCTCCACAGAGCCAGAAAAAGTTATAGAAATTACAATAACCATGCCATTGTCTTGTAACCTGTCAATATTGTTGTTAATGATGTCAAGAGTGTTAAGCATTTGACATCATGGTGCAGATGAAAACAGTGTCATCATAAGGACAGTTTAAAGATGGCCACCCCACTTTTGACATGCACCAAAGAGGAGCAGCTTTCTGTTTTCCGTGTTTTTTAATCAGTGAAGAGGTGAAACATATAGAAATTCATCAACGAATGAAGGTCCGGTATGGTGATGCATGCCTGTCAGTCCTGTAAGTGTATGCGTGGAGTAGGAAGTTTCAAAACGATGTGACTTCAGTGAAGGCGTACAGTAGGTGGTGTGTGTGTGGTTACACGTGCGAGCAAGAATTTTTTTCTACAGGAATCCAAGCACTTTTTCGGCTGGAGGACTTGCATTGAATGCAGTAGTGACTTCATCGAAAAATGATACATTTGTTCTTTACTTTTTCAGAATATATTAATAAACATAAAACATTTAAAGTTTTCATATGAAACCCCCTCATAATACACCTCTCTTCAGATGTGAAGTTTGAGAACCAGTCTTGCACACTCCGGTTCCCAGGCTTGGAGAGTGGAAGGAGTGCACTGCATCACAATCCTTGTGTAGATGGTAGTGTTGTACCGGTTCAGAAGCAAATTCTAGGCACCAGCGTCCGAGAAATTCAAGCTCTTGTCAGGGCATGGATGGCCTGAATACAAATGTATCAGACTGAAGAGTTAAATCTCATCTGAGCTCCAGAAGATGAGAAACCAATTAGTCCATGTCTTCTTGTGCCTTTTGTCCCCAATGCAGCTGAGATCCTCAGTCATGACCAGCTTAATGTAACACCTAATAATTATAATTTGTGTATGTAGTATTAGTAGTAGTAGTGGTAGTTGTAGTGTTGGTGGTGGTGGTGGTGGTGGTAGTCATCGTCGTAGTTGTGGTGGTAGTAGTAGGGGTTATAGTAGTGGTGGTGGTAGTAGTAGTAGGCCTCTTTCAGTCCTGTAGGACTATAGAGTTGTGCCGCTGGGAAGGCACCTGACAGCACTGCTGGTGATTGTGTAGTCAAGTGTGAGAGTGTTCGTTTATGTATGTATGTGAGAAAGAAAAAGAGAGATTATCTACATATATGCTTAAGTGTGAAAAGATCAAAACAACCTGAAAACCACTTGAAAAGTATTGGTAGCTGGCATGGTCCTGATCATATTACTTCATAGGTGCTGTTCAATGATCAAACATATATGCTACAAAACATGTAGGCTTTAATCCCTGTTCCCAAAATGTAATTTGTGCTGAAATCCTATTGCCAACATGGCATGTGAGTAAGGCTGCTTTATACATCCTATTGAAAAACAGGTCAAGCTTGATATTACCCTACGTCAGATAGTTCTGCCGCAGTCACTATCACTTTGTATTTATATATATATATATACTTGTGCTGTGAAGGGGTTATGAACATTGTTACCTACTTCTTCTCAATCACTGTTGTTCTAGTAATGACTAAGCAAGAATTCTGGTTCTTTGGGTGTGTGTAGTTGTAAATGAGATCTCCTTCATTCTCTTCATTTCTCCTGCCATGTTGTGTTGCAGAGAGGACTCAGATGTAATTTTCTGTGTTTCGCTTGTCTTGTTGCTTGTTCTAATGTCATTTGATTTCTTTAATGTCTCTTTTACCCCATCTATCATACTCTTCCTGGGTCACTTTGTATCGCAATGTTTTCATGTAGAACACTGTTAAGAGCTCTTTGAGACTCCCAAATGACTTTATGAGGGTGTGTAGCTCTGTATCAATGTTCAGTCCACAGTTGAAGAAGCATGTGGCATTCTTGAAGGATGTGTTGAGCTGTTTGTTCTTCTTGTCCACATGTGCACATTAATGATGGTACCAATTTCATTGTCTTTGTAGATGTTCAGTCTCTTCCAATATGGAATAAGGTTATCAAGTTAGTAATAATTGTCTTGTTTTGATACTTCTAATATACTGGGTAAGGGTGTTCTTTTCCTTGAAAATATTGAAATATCGTTTCTTGAGAAATTTATGCACATTTTGTTGTCATGTATATTTGATTAAAATATATTAAATTTTTAATTTGTATGGCTTGTTGAATAGTTGGAATGTGTGATCCTTTTGGTTTATAATAAATCAAGAAATCTTAATAATATTATGTTAAAGTGTATAGTTTATTAATGCCGACTTGGAGACTTGTTCAGCGATGATTCAGTGTTAGAATATTAGTTTATATATGTCATCTACAGTCAGGCTACAGGAGGAAGAATCAATAATTCAGTGTTAGAATCTTCAACCATGATTCTATGTTAGAATCTTCAATCATCATGCAATGTTAGAATCTTCAACCATGATTCTATGTTAGAATCAACAATCATGATTCTAGAGTAAATAGTTTCTTAGTGCCATCAGGGACAGTAGTCTAGCTATTGGGGAAAGCTGTCAACCATGATTCAATGTTAGAATCTTCAACTATGATTCAATGTTAGAATCTTCAACTATGATTCAATGTTAGAATCTTCAACCATGATTCAATGTTAGAATCTTCAACCATGATTCAATGTTAGAATCTTCAACCATGATTCAATGTTAGAATCTTCAACCATGATTCAATGTTAGAATCTTCAACCATGATTCAATGTTAGAATCTTCAACCATGATTCAATGTTAGAATCAACAGCCATGATTCTAGAGTATATAGTTTCTTAGTGCCATCTGGGACAGTAGTCTGGCTAGTGGAGGAAGCAATCAACAATGATCTACACTGTTGTGATGTCTGCCAGGAACTGCAACTTGTGGATGTTATGAGACTGCAAGTGTCGCAGCAATTCCCTTCCATGATGTTCACTTACCACCATCATCATCATGTGCCTTGTCGATAAGCATGGGTGGTCATGATTCATCAACTCACACGGCCACCAGTCTTGGGTCAGGCGTGAGCTCTTGTCCCAGTCATGACACATTTGGCCAAGACATCCTGATGCTCATCTCTCTGCCTTTCCCTTGCTATTGTCCCATCAATCTTGCCAGTTGTCACCAAGTTCTCCAATTTATTTCTTCTCATAATGTGACTAAACAATTGTGACTGTCTACCATAAACCAAAGTCAGCCGACTTGTTTGAAGCATTCTCTGAAGAGATGCTCCCAGTCCTGGAGTTAGACACTCATTCTCAGTGTATAAAACATCACCATCAGAAAAAACATTGCAAGCACTGCGAACGGCCAGAAATCGAGTACAACAGACCGCAAGAAAATGTGCGAACAGATACTAGCTACAGCTCTCTGTACAAATTCAAACTTGTGCAGACATTGGAAATATAAGAGGAATGTACGAGGGCATCAAGCAAGCTGTCTTGATTTGGTCTGAATCCTGGACCTTGTACTCATGACAGGAAAGAAAGTTGAATTGCTTCCACATGAGATGTCTGCAGTGGGTGCATGTGAACACGTGGTCATTTCCACCATCATGCACCATTCTACGTCTCACACGCTCGGTGTGTGACTTATCTGCAATAATTTTCTCCTTTGTCTTTATTCTATTTCTGATGTTTGCCCTCCATGCAAAACGTTCAGCGGCGACTTGCTCCCAGTGTGCATTATCAATGCCTGTATCAATTCAGACTATTCATGTGGTCTTGTAATTCAGCTTCTGATTTTGCTATTAGTGCTTGGTCGTCCGCAAACAGGAGTTCTCTTAAGGTGTAATTTGCAGATGGTTCTTCTTCTGTGTTCTCGTCATGCGATGTGCTTGCGGTCTCTGTTTGGCTGGTCATCATCATCATCATCATCATCATCAAGTGCCCTGCCAGCTGGCGTAGGTGTTCATGGCTCTCCACAGATCTCGGTCTTTGGTGTTCTGGATCAACTCTGCTGATGTTATTCCTCTATGCCACTGTTTCAGTCCATCCATCATCATTTCTCTTGGTCTGCCTCTGCCTCTCTTCCCCCGATGTTTCCGGTTGTCACGATGTACTCCAATGCCTCTCTTCTCATCACACCGACGAAAGCTGTTTGTCTTTTTCTTATTGTTGTATATAATGTTCTAGTTTCATTAGTCTGTTTCGGGCAGTCGTTAGTTACTCTGGCAAGGAATTCGCCACATTTGTCTCAGGAACCATATCTCTGTTGCTTCTATTAGGAGCGCTCATTTGAAATCCGTTCGTGCCGCACCACGCGTAATTACGAACGTTGAACATGATGATGTCATAGTCATGTGATAAGTACTGACCAATGAATAACAGAGCACGTGTTTATCGTCCCATGATGCAAATGTTCTGATTCTGGCCGTTGAGAAAATGGCCGGTGTGGTATATTTTTTCGCAAGCCGGCTACTACGCTTTGAATACTCTCCGCAATATCCATTCAACAGTACCTCGCAACAGCGTTGGATTTTCCCCTACTTCTACAATCCTAAATTTACAAGGACAGACTCATGGTCCACGGGAAAACCAAAACTTGGAATGGAAAAAAGCTGAGATAAAAACAGCAACAACCGGTTTCATGGCCTCATTGTACAAACCACAGCTCGTTGCCACCAGAAGAAAGGCCGACTGTGCCGGCGGAAAATGGTAGCTTCTCAACTCGCTACGAACACATTAGAAAATTAAAGTCTAGAGAGAATAGAAGGACCAGAAAACCAGCATCCAGTTTATTTGGAATCTCAACCAAGTTGAGGACCTGACATCTTGTGGTGGACATATATTGTACATTCTAATTCTTAAATAGTTAAACTCAATCAACAGTGATTTAGAGTTGGTGAGTAACTTAAGATTTAGGAAACTAAGAATGCTTAGTTCACTAAGAAGAAACTATTTTAAATATGCAAACTCTGGTAAGACAAATTAGTGTAATGTGCATAGACAAGTAGATTTTTTTAATTACATGAGCACATGAGAATTAAAGTCGTTTTTTTTTCATGTGCACATGGGAATCAAATAGATTCCTATAGGTATCATAATTTTGTATATTGGGTTAAAGCACACATGTGGTAAGGCAAATGTATGTTCATTGTTGTTAAACATGTGGAATTAATATTTGTGCCACATAATAATGTTTAATCAACCGCCATGCAAGAATTGTTATGATTCATGATGAATGAATGTGGATTGTATATCACATAAATCTATGTATTTCATAAGATCAAGAGGTGAGCCATGTGTAATTTCATTATTGCTAAAAATAAGGAATCATCCTTTGTGAATTTCATAAGTATGCCTAATGATCACATAAGTCAATGTCATTGAGGAGCATGCCTGTGTCAGGTGTGATATCATTATTGTAAAACAGATGTGAATATATCATTTGTAAAATCACATCAGTATGCTTAATTATCATCCAGGAAAATATTATAATTCCTGATGAAGACTGAGAATGAGTGAGATTCCATTGTAATGTCACTATTATTGAATCTGTAAATGTATCATCTGTAAAGCACATACATATGCTTAATTGTCATCCATACAGATGTGAATGATGTCTGATGAATGAGTGAAATTATCATCCATGCACATATGGATATTATATCTGAGAATGAGTGATTGAAGTAACATGCTAAGAAGGAGGGAGTATAAGCTAACAGCCAATCTCATGATAGAAGGCAACTTTGATGTATAATGTCCTGTCTATCACAAGAGAACATGTTCGGCATAACCCAAACACTAATTAATCATTTAGTGCACTCCGACGCATACTTTGTATTACATATCACTTATGATACCATCATCTGGTTTTGTACCCTAAGCACGACACAACCCATATTACATTTTACGCATGCTACAAGCATCTGGTTTTGTGTCTTAAGCAAAACCCCACATTGTATTTCATGTCACTCCTGATACAAACAATGGTCTAGTGTCCTGATGATTGTAATGAAGATGATGATTGTAATGATATAATGATGATGATGAGGAGGATGATGACGACGACGGCGACGATGATGATGATGATTAAGGTAAAAGCATAGTACAGACACGGTGAAGAGTGGTGAATAAATTCGCCTTGAAACTTTCGATTAAAAATAATTCATCTGAATGCTATACCAGAATTGATGCCATGATGCACTTGGTTTGCTTATAAGCAACTACTCATTGCAATGGCGAATAATTTTTAAATCCCTTAATATATGAGACTCATTTTCCTTGAGGGAAGAAGATGAAGAGAAGATAACTAAGTACAGAAGAGGATGGGAAACATAATTGTCAATTCCAATTCAATCAAGGTATTACTTAACCTGTAGACCTGAAGGACAGGCATTGGAGAAGATGAAACTGCACATCTGCTAGTCTAAACATTGAACACCTTGCAATGGAAGATTGGATGGAGAACAACCAGTTATTTTGTGGATAACTATTTTAGAGCACCAAGACTCTTTACCCTCCACTGTTTATTTTCCTAAGATCACAATTCTTTTATGTATTTTCTTTATTGATTTCTTTGTTGTTTTTCTTGACAGTTTACAGCATTTCATTTCTAATGTCATATTAATGATATTATTAGATGTATGTTGATTGCTGAAATTTCAGGTAGTGTCGATAACCATATACATCCAGACCTGACTTATGTGATAGAAGCTACTTTGCTAAATGCTCTGTGAGTGAGTGGGGCAGAAACCTATCCACTTGCGATCATTTTCCTTATAGGAGAGGTAACATTAATTGATTATAATGTACCAGCCAAAAATGGAAAACTCTAGCGCCAACTAAATTATTGTATAAACCTGCAGAAAACACACACTGAAGCTTAATAGATCGCAGTGACTGCTTGGAGCAGGAATCCATAACCCACCAGTCAATACAATGGAGTGCAGACCCATTTTCTGTCTCAGATTTACTACCACAGATGTGCTGAAGGGAAATTGCCTGTAGTATTGGACACACATGGGGAAGGGAGGTTCACTGATATAAATATTAAGTGTAAAGATCTTGATGTAAATGAACTCAGATGTATTTTTTCATGCATGCATTTGCTGTATTTGAATTGATGTGTCAAAAACATTACGGTTTATTACTAACTGTAGAGTTAATAAATTATGAAAAAAAGAGTTCCTTTCATCTTGTGAGTGTATTTTTCACTTGTCATAGTCTGTTAGTTTAATTAAAACAACTCTAAATAAAATTAGGTTAACTGAGAGAGGAGAGGCAAGGAACCACCAAAAGGAGATTTGGGTAATAAAGGGGAAAAACTTGTAAATGTTTTCCTAGGGGTATTCCCTGGTTCTCTTAGACTCTACTTATGTACTCAAGCAACTGAGCCATTAAAGGTTAACATAACTAAATGGACAGGATCACATTGGGAAAGAGGAATGTAGTATCCTTTCTCTCTTTGGGGTTTGACCCATCAAACCAAACATCCGACAGCCGGGTTGATCCAAAATCCGTCCAAAGAAGCTCAAAGAGCGGTGATTCAGTTTCTTTCATTTGAAGGATGTCGACCAGTGGATATTCATCGAAGAATGCAGGCAACTTACGGTAACAAATGTGTGTCGAAGACAACAGTGACAGACTGGGCACAAATGTTTCGGAAAGGACGTCAGTTCACGACAAATCTTCGACGGCCGGGGCAAGCGCATATTCTTGCAAGAGAAAAAAAAAACCATCGCCAAAATTGATGCAGCAGTACAAATGAACCGTTGTCGAAGTATACGTTCGCTAGCGAAAGAATTTGATGTGTCAGTTGGGACAATTCAAAAGGTTGTTCATACGAAACTGCAATATCGGAAGGTGTGTTCACAGTGATTACCACGGATGTCGATCGACCAAAAACAAATAGGAACGCATGGGATAGTGTTTGAACCACTTGCTGCGTTACAGATTGGAGGGTGATGCATTTCTCTTCCGCGTAGTGGCGGGCGATGAATCATGATGTCACCACTTTGAGCCGAGCAGCAAAAGAGAGAGCATGCAATGGAAGCATGCTGAATCACTAAATAATTCAAGTGACATGTTTCCGCTAGTAAGATTATGTTGAGCGAATGTTTTGTCAATGAAGGGCTATTGTTGGCCGACTTTAAAGAACCTGGTGTCAACATAAACTCTACCCACTACTTGCAAACACTAGACAACCTGCAAAAAGCCATCAAGAATAAATGATCAGGCATGCTTTCTCGCGATATAATTTTGTTGCAGAATAATGCTCGTCCGCATGTTGCAAAGACTGTGCAGGAAACATTAGCTTGGAAGAAGTGGGGAAATTCTGCAACATCCAGGCTATAGTCCTGATTTGTCACCATGTGATTTTCATTTGTTCGGACCTCTAAAAAGCTCTCAAGGGGTAACGGTTTCACACAAATGCAGACGTAATGAACGCGGTAAACACTTGGTTCTGTGAGCAGCCACGATCCTTTTTTTGCGGACGGCATTCACCGCCTACCTAAGCAATGGGATGCTTACCTGAATGCCTACGGCGACGTCTTCTGACTAACCAATGGTGCATAATTCATTCAAAATGAATACTTTGTTTAATTCTACCACACCTGCTAATGTTTCTTTCATGCTTTTGTAATAAAGCCATTGGATCGGGTTTCAAATGAACGACCCTTATAATTTCTTCTTAATTTGTTCATTTACTTTCCACGATTCACTGCCATACAGCAAAACTGATTCTACATAGCATTTCAGCACTCTCTTTCCTACATTCAGTGACTTATTGCATAAGATACTCTTCATTTTCTTAAATGTGGCTTTTGCTTGCCCTATTCTGCTCTTAATCTCTATTTTACATCTTCCATCTGATGTTATAAATGCTCCTAGGTATTTTAAATTATCCACTTGGTTAAGAACTTGCTCTTCTATTTCTATTTCACATTTTGGTGTCGCCATTTTCTTTGATATCACCATTGTTACTGTTTTCTTGACATTCAAGGAGAGTCCTTTCCTTGCACTCTCTGTTACTACAATGTCCAGCAATTTTGTAGCTCTGTTGAATTATCTGCCACCAATACTATGTCCGTTTTCCGTTTTCCGCTTGAGATGTGTAACACTATAGGTTAAACATTAGATGCTTGTAAGTCCATGTGTGTGGCAATTCCATTGTAGCTACTAATTATATTGCAAGTTGTGAGATCTTGTATGTTATTAGTGAAGTTACGAGTGTGATATAATATTTACTATTAGTTGTTACAACCTGGGGAAGCCAAGATAGATTAGTCAGTTGTTACTATGACCAATGCTGGGTAATTCTGTGGTTAGGCTGTGTAGGTGGACTTCAAACACGGCTGTGGCAAGAACAAGTGCGATTTGTCGATCAATCAGAGCATGTAGTTCTAGACGCTAGGATTTGATGCAGCTATTTTGTGATAGACAAATAGTGATGGTGTCATTCCTAGGAAGTGTCCTGATGCTGTATGTAATGACATTGTGCTTTGATGATGATGATGATATATATATATATATATATATATATATATATATATAATGTACTGTGTGGCATATATATGTTGTAATGAAGTGCGTTATATAACGGAGTGACTTGTCGACGTCCGAAGCGGACCAACGCGAGATACCTATGCGCTATCGTCGCGATTGTGGGGAAACCGGTCGAGGGTCTACGCTACAATATCCTAAGCCTTTTCTTTATGCTCATAAGTACGAGAGTGCTTGGGTGATTGATGGAAGAGAAGGTTTATGGATGTTGAATGAGACTCGGAGTTGTGTGGGATATGGGATGCAAGGCAATTATAATATGTATATAACTGGCACACCGGGCCTAGTTGTGATGTTCAGGTCACCACCCAAGGCTAATACAGCTTGGGGGACCAGAATTGCTAAGGACCCCTTGAACATGTGGGGTGGATAAACATGTTTAGGAAAAGGAACTTCTCGCCTCTGTCATCAGAGGTGGATCAAGAAGGCTTTCGCTATCATATGGGAAGGTATCCCACTAGCGAAATGGAGTGATGAATTGTACATTGATTTGATATTGTTTAATAATCAAATGAGATGAAATTAATTGATAGCAATATATCTCGGTCCAATGATGGAGGGTGGTCTAGTACCAACTGTTCCAGAGGTTTAGTTTTCTAAATAGAAACCGTACAGTTCTTCATACAACCACTGAAGACAAGAGTAAGGTAAGAGTGTGAGACTACCGCATCGTCAGACTCGAACTGTTCGGAACCTAATCCTTCCGTTGGGCTGATCTTGGTGCCACCTGCCATTGAATGTCTAAACATGCTTCTACAAGGTTTAGGGATGATTCCCTAATTAGGCATATCCTAAATAGTTATACTGAAGGTACATTTTTCTGTAGATGATAGCATGTGGATCTGAGTTGGTACCGAGTGCGCTCACCACCTGCTCTTTCCTTTCCGGTGTTGTCTGTTGTATGAGGTCTGCAGTGATGATACATGAGACCTAGCCTGTGTGGATCAGAAATTCTACACTGAACCGCTTTGGTACACAAATTCAACCATGATCCTATGTGGTAGATCAATTCGTTAAAGAAGGTTTGGTAATGAAGGCTACAATTAACTTATGTTGTATATAACTTCCACGCTGAAGCTGAATTTCCAATGGTAGATGTCGTGTATGTGCTAGATCCAGAGGACAACCCCGGCTGGGGAAACGTCATAGTTCTGGGAGCATTTCAGCTTGAACATCAGTGTTGACCTCCACCGAACCTTCTACGAGATGCCACTTGAAAGATTTATGATTTCACAGTGATACGTTTCATCAAAGCGTATAGACACTCATCATGTTATTATACTATACCCTTGTTCTGAACCAGACTCAGATGGAGTCCAGTCAATCCTGAGTTCCAGCCATATCTGCAGTTAGTCGTCTACCAGAGAGTAGAAGTCCACACGAGACACCTATGAGACTGTGTTATGTTTATCCTGAGTGATCTCTTATAGTCATGTTGTGGTAAGTCTACGTCACGCAACCAGTGGGAAGCATCACTTGACCATAATTAGTGATTGTAACCATACTCTATTTTCAGCTTTTCTCCAAGTGCATCAGGGGATACCTCATGGTTGAGGATCTCCCATCCAGACTGTATAGGCAGGGCAGTCATAGAGACAATAGGTATTGACAATTCTCGCAGTTGTAGTGGTGTGTTCTTAGTCCAGTCATCGGAGTCCTGGTGGCTAAATCCCATCGTTTGATCACCGGTTGCTTGCGGCAGAACAGTCCACAAGTGTTCCAGACGGCAGTGCTGGGAAAGGGCCGGGTGAGTCTTCTGGACCGACTTGACGGAAACACCCGCAATTTTTCTGCTATACCTATACGATAATCATCTCTGACTCTATCTCTAACCTTTTTTCTATATTGTGTATAGATCATTTCCTATCAGGACGTTCCTTTCAGACCTGTGTCTATAGTATGCATTAAATTGTTGAATTGTTGACATGTCTTCTATACAGTTATTAGGTGTGATCTTGGACGAGGCCTGAGAGTTAAAGTTCCAAGGTAGAGGGTAGATGGTAGAGGTTTAGGATCTGGGAGGGGTTTGTAGACTCATGACACTTGTCACCTTGCAGAGGGGGTCAATAATAGTAGTATCTGTGTATCTACCTGTCCAACCCCTGAGGTTAGTATACACGTGAGTGACTAGGGCACCTCGGGGCTTGTGTTCATTCACAACAACCGAGGCCATCCTGTTACAGTAACTACCCTCTATATTTCTAATTTTAATTGCTGCTAATTGGTTCCAGTAAATATTCTTTATTATTCTTAAATCTTTCCCATCAATGTTGATATCTTCCAACATTTTAATCAGTTCATCATGTTTTACTGTATCAAATGCCTTAGTATAATCTATGAAGCACAAATATATATCTTTATGTTTCTCTAATTAACTTTCCATTAGTGTCCGTAATGTGTACATTGCATTGTTTGTGCCCTTTCCCTCCACAAATCCATACTGTTCTTCACTAATTTCCATTTTCATGTTCTTTCTGGTTGTTCTTATTATGATTCTGAGTAGAAGCTTAGTGATATGGTTTATGAGGTTAATTATACGAACATCTTCACATTCAATTGCTCCTGGTCTTTTTGGTAAGGCTATAAATACAGATTGCAGCATATCACTGGGTAAATATCCACTCCTGTAAATATCATTCAATATTTTGGTTAATATATCTACTCCAAATTCTCCCAATACTTCTAATTCTTCTATTGTGATTTCACCTAGCCCAACTGTTTTTCCTTCTTCATATGTTTTACAGCGTCATCGACTCCTTCTTTTAGAATATGTGGACCTTCTAAGTTACTTTCTTCTGTTAATTCTTCCTTTTCTCCGTCATATAATTCTCTTATATACTCATTCCACCTCTTCATTATAGTACCTTCCTCCAATAATATCTTTCCTGTTTTTGATTTCAAACACCCTGTATTTATTCTTATTTTTCTTCCTGTGATCTCATTGATTTATCTGTGCATATTTTTGTGTGTCTTTAATGGAATTTAATTCATTTTTTTCTTGCACTGCTTGTTTCTTTTTTTATATTAGCATATTCTTGTTTGTCATTTTTACTCTGTTTTCTTTTGTCTATCAGCATTAAGATTTCTTCATTCATCCATTTTTTTCTTCTTTGCTATTTGGCATCTCTCCTGTAATATTTCTTTGCTAGTTTGATGAATGGAGTCCCTTAACATTTCCAATTGTTTATTTATACTCTGTATTTTGAAAATGCTATTGCACTGTAAATATTTTTCACAGTCACTCTGTATTGTTCTTGAATTTCTTTATGGACTTTCAGAACCTCTTTAATAAGTCTCAAGTTCTTAATCATTTTTCCCTCTATTTAATCTTACTTTTATTTGTCCACATAGTGGTACATGATCACTATTTCAGTCAGCACCAGGCATTGTCTTTACATTAATTAAACCATTTCTAAATCTGTTATTAATTAGTATGTAGTTAATTTGGTTGCGTATTTTCTTATCAGGGCTTTCCCATGTGTATAGTCGTATTTTATGGTGATTAAACCATGTGTTTCCAAGTATCATATCATTGATATTTTACCTTTCTATTAGTTTTTCTCCTCTTTCATTCCTTGTACCTAAACCATAATTCCCCACTACATCCTCCCTATTCCCCTTTCCTACTTTTGCATTAAAATCTCCAAGTATTATTTTATTTCTTGTGATCCAATTTGAGCCATCACTGTTTGTTGTTGGTGCATATACTTGTATAATATTTATATCTATTTGCTTACCTTTAATTTTGACCATAATAACCCTATCTGAAATACACCAGTATCCATTAATTGACTTGGCTGTTTCTTCGTCAAATATTAATGCTACGTCTTTTTCATGTGTATCCCCCCCCCCCCCGGAATAGATTATTGTGTGGTTGCCAGCTATAATTTTGCCCGATCCCTTCCATCCCATCTCACTTACGCCTAGTATATTCATTTTCATGCTATTCATCTCTCTTAGAACATTGTTCAAATTTCCTAGCTCATTTAATGTCCTAACATTCCATGTTCCTACTCTAAATTTATTTATTTTAGTTATGATCTTGCCATCAGTAGCTGGATGACGGCCTGGTGTCACCTGTGGCTCATGACTGTCCCTACCGGACGAGGATGTCCTTAGACAGACATTAACGTCGTTCACTAACTCTGAAATGTGGTTTGCCATGAAGTCTTGAAGATAATGTGGTGGTTTCCCCTTGACTTCCACGTTCATATTGTGGCCTTTTTACCTCTGCCTTTGACAGCCATTTCCGACTGTAAGGTAAAGTGAGTGCCCTGCTCTGCTCAGCTGCTGAGTTGTCAACGCGAGATCCGCACAGGGGCAGGCAGGGAGATTTGCTCGCAGCAGACGAGCAATATCTCCGGCGGGCCTACTCTCATTGGTCGCGGGAGCCGCATGAGTCAGGCGGGGAGTCTGACGGTAGTACACGCTTACAGGGTCCAGACACATGCGTTTGACAGGTGTACGCGCCAAGTGGTCTGGGTGCGTATACGACCCTTACCTGCGGGATTTGGCTGAACACCTCTAAGTCAAATCCTAAGGGTTTAGGGTCTGGCCATCGCTGAGCAGCCAGCGTATGCAGCCTACCTTGTTCAAGACGTATTGATTATCCATTCCTCTGGATCAAACAAGGCAAGGCCGAGAGATGGAACATGTCGTTTGGGCACCACATGTTCTCTGAAGCTCTGCCCAGGCATTGTGATGGAATTTTGCCAAAATTCCAACTCACAGACTTTGGTCTGTCAAGACTGTAAGGTGCCACTTACTCGGTCCCCAGGGCTACGTTAGCCACACCGTGGTGTGTTTTCATCCTCTACAACGGGGAGGTGCAGTTGGGATTTTCCCTTCCTAGAGTTATGGCCTATGACCAAAACTCTCCAGTACTTATTTAGAGGACAAGAAAGGGATGTGTGTGGTTAATTTCCTGTAAACTATTTGTGGCCCTAGGAGGCCAGTAAAAAAATGTTCTTTCCCCATATACGGGTAGTACATAAAGCCATATGTGACGTTACATTGAAAGTATACAAATAACATTTAAAAGATCAATATATAATTAAACCGTGCACTATAAAATGTAAGTAGTTAAAAATTAAAACAGATTTTTTAAAGAAATCTAAACGTTTTACATTCGCAATTAACACATTTTACTTCCATATTAATTTTCATATTTCCCAAATATAGTAAAGAACTATATTTGTGAGCTGATAATATCGTCTCTAGTATATGATTTTATTTTTTTAAACTGAAGTTGTCTCCCTTATAAGAATATTAGATGTTTATGTCCAATCCATCCATCTTGTGCCATGCCGGTAAGCGTGGGCGGTCATGTTCTGCCATCTCACTCGATCACCAGAGTCGTGGATCAGCTCCGTGTTTCTGTCTCGACCATGCCACAAGGCCAAGCCATCCAGGTACTTGCTTCTAGGTCTTCCCCTTGGTCTGTTCCCCTCGATCTTACCAGTTGTCACCAAGTTCTCCAAATCATTTCTTCTCATAACATGCCCAAAAAATTGTGACTGTCTACGTCTAATGTCTCTAATCAATTTACGATCTTCATTTGTTTCTTGAAGGACTTGTTCATTGGTCTTTCTGGCTGTCCATGGTATTCTTTGCATTTTCCTCAGAAACCACATCTCTACAGCCATCAGATGTTTTTCAGCCTGACTGCTCATTGTCCAAGCTTCACATCCATATAAAAGTACAGGTTCTATGTAGCATCTCAACACTCTTTTTCTCGTTTCAATTGACATCTTTTTATTGGTCAGTATGTTTTTCATCTTGCTAAAGGCTACTTTTGCCATGGCGATTCTTGTTCTAATCTCTTCAAGGCATCTCCCATCAGATGTTATTACTGTTCCGAGATAATTGTACCTATTCACTTGTTGAAGAATATTCCCATTTACTTGTATATTACATTGTGGTATTTCGTTCTTCCTAGTGACGACCATAATCTGTGTCTTTTTACAATTTAATTCTAACCCTAGTTGTTCACTGTGTGTAACAACCGCATCTACTAAATTTTGCAGGTCCTGTTCATTGTCTGCAATCAAGACTGTATCATCTGCATATCTAATGTTATTGATGCATCGTCTCCCAATGTTGATTCCTTCCATATCTTCAATATTTCTGAAAATACTTTCACTGTACAGGGAAAACAGATCTGGAGACATTACACATCCCTGTCTCACACCTCTCTT
Source organism: Cepaea nemoralis (assembly GCA_014155875.1). NCBI lineage: Eukaryota > Metazoa > Mollusca > Gastropoda > Stylommatophora > Helicidae > Cepaea > Cepaea nemoralis. Next base: position 510,700 of record JACEFZ010017245.1, read on the forward strand.
AATAGGCTGATATTGGCTTACTTCATTATCAACTCTTATGGCAGCTTGTTGTTTCCAATATATGTTTTTTACAAGTCTAAGGTCTTTTCCATCAATTTGTAGATCTTCAAGCATCCTTATCATGTTGACATGTCTCACTTTATCGAAAGCTTTTGTGTAGTCACTACAGCAAAGGTGTAGATCTTTGTTTACTTCTATAGAACGTTCGATTACGGTTTTCAGTATATACACAGCATTTACTGTACCCTTGCCTTCTACAAACCCACATTGTTCTTCTCCTATTGCAGGTTGTATTTTCCTCCTAACTCTTTGCATGATAATTCTTAGCAAAATCTTCGTGATTATACTAATTGTTCGATGTTGATCACATTCCAAGGCTCCTGATTTCTTTGGGATTGCAATAAATACAGAATTACATAACTCCTGAGGTATATTTCCAGTATCATATATTGTATTAAGCAGACTGGTAACTTTATCTATTCCATATTCTTCTAAAGCATTAATCATTTCTGTTGTGACGCTGTCTGAAACGGGGGTCTTGCCAGATTTCATATGGTTAAGAGCATTCTGAACCTCCATCTTCAAAATTGCTGGTCCTTCATTATTATTTTGAACATCATACTGTTCGTCTCTGTTATCGTCATAAAGGTTTTTTACGTAATCTGACCATACATGTGAGATCTGATCTCTTTCTATTACGACTCTTCCATCTTTTGTCTTTAGGCAGCCTGCTGATGTATGTGTTCTTTGATTAGTAAGCTCCTGAATTCTTTTGTGCATTAGTTTCGCATTTTTACTGTTGTGTTGTTTTTCAATTTCTCTGCATTTGTTCTCAAGCCATGTTTCTTTTGCCTCCTTACATAAGGTTCTGACTTTTCTGTGAATGTCTTCATATTTGGCAGGATTATTTTTGTTCTGTCTTCTTGTTTCCATTAGTTGTAAGATTTCTTCAGTCACCCATGTCTTATGGCCCACTTTCTTTACTTTTGGAATAGTTTTTTCTGCTGCACAACTGATTGAATTCTTCAGCATTTCCCATTGATCATCTACATCTTGAAATAGGATCTCTAGATCAGACAATAAATCAAATTTGTTCTTTACTTCTATGTTAAAATTATCTTGTATTTCTTTGTCACTTTTCAATTTGCACAAGTCATATTTAAGGTTTCCTGTTGTATACTTGACTTTCTTTAACTTTACCCTCAATGTGCCTGTAAGTAATCTGTGATAACTGTAACAGTCTGCATTTGGAACTGTTTTGACGACTGTTAACGCAGTTCGAAATCTTTTGCTAATCAGGATGTAATCTATCTGGTTTTTAATTCTGCTGTCTGGACTTCTCCATGTCCATAATCTTCTAGGATGCTGTTTAAACCAGGTGTTTCCTTCAACCATTTCTTGTTCTTTTGTCCATTCTACAAGTCTGTATCCTCTTTCATTTCTCTCTCCCAAACCATGGTTGCCTACACTGCATCCATCGCTTTGCTTTCCTATTTTTGCGTTGAGATCACACATTATGATATTTATTTCTGATTTTTTACAGTTCTTCAAAGCAGACTCCATGTCATTATAAAATTCCTCTATACTTTCTTCACTGCATTCACTTGTTGGGGCATATACTTGAATGACATTTATTTTAAAAGATCTTCCGTTTAATTTTACTAATAGAACTCTGTCTGACACAGCCCAATATCCTTTGACAGAATTTGATGTTTGCTTGTCTAATATAATGGCTGCACCTCTTTGCTGTTCTTCTCCCCCAGATTAAATAATCTTACAATCCTCTCCTGTACTTATCCTTTCCATCTCGTTTCCGATATTCCTAATATGTTAATCTTCTCTCTCTCTCCATTTATTTTTTGATGTTTTCTAATTTTCCATCTGCATTCATTGTTCTAACATTCCAAGTTCCTACTTTCAATGATATTAATCTTTTGCACCTAGTAGCCTGTTGACGGTCTGGAGTCACCTGGTGCGCATGACTATCCCTACCGGACGAGGCTGCTCCTATGGAGCACCCATTTACGCCGTTTCTCTGATTATCGATAAATCCACACAACATGATTTTCTTGGCATCTGTAAAGATGTAAAGAAGGTAGTTTGCCATTGCTTTCCTTCCTAGCAGTGACCATACTGGTCAGTGACCGTAGCCATTGTCTCCTAAAAAAAAAAAAGAGATCCTCTGCCTACCGTCGTGAAGGTGGAGATCATAACCTACAATTATCTGTCGGCTGCTCCCTATCTTCATCCACCACCTGCACCCATGGCTTCACGTAACCCTGATCGGGGGGGGGGGGGGGGCTAAACGGGTACTCCACCTTGCCCAAGGGTGTCCCGTAGGCTAGCGGAGAGAAGGAGGCGCCTTACTTCTCCTTTGATAGGGGATACCCCTACCCCGCTACCCTGTCCAATATGTCCAATACTCGTCGATTATTTAAGTGTTTTTCTTTTAGATATCTTGTAATTCCGCAGAATGCTTGAACATAATTATTAAGTGTACTGATCAATTAAGGCATTATTATCATGTTATTATGATCTTTTAAATATGCTCTAAGCAACTAGGGAAATGCATTCGCAGTTGAATTGTATGATTTGTTGTTATATGTTGGAAGATATCAACATTGATGGGAAAGATTTAAGAATAATAAAGAATATTTACTGCAACCAAGTAGCAGCAATTAAAATGGGTAATAAAGAGGGTAGTTACGAACAGATAAAGCGAGGAGTGCGACAGGGATGTGTCTTGTCACCAGACCTCTTCTCCCTATATAGTGAAGTAATAATGAGAGAGATCAAAGAGACGCAAGGAATACTAATCGGAGGTTTTAAATATACGCTATTCTATATACGCTATTATATACTTTATAATGAATGAAGAGTTGGATTTCATTAAACATATGGACTTCTCCGATGTCAAGAAACCCCAGTTATATTGACATCAATTTTGTAAAGAATCATCGTTTGTTGGTCTACGATGGGGCATCATCATGTATGCTGATCTTTGTCATTTTGGAGAGTCAAAATCATCGTTTCATGATGAATAAATCCGCCTTTATAATGAATGGGGAGCTGAATTTTCATTTTCATATGGACTTCTCCGATGTCAGGAAACCCCAGTGGTATGGACGTCAATTGAGTACAGTATCAGTATCCTTTGAGCACAATGGACCATTGGCACCTTTCCGTCTTGACAGACGATAGGTTGGTACATTGTGCTTCAAAAAGGCTTAATAACTACGATCCATGGCGGTGGCGAGTGTGAGGCCAATTCTTGCTGCAAATGTTTGCCCACAGTAGGTGCATGTGAAAACATGGTCACTTCCACCATTTTGCACCATCTTACATCTCTCACGCTCTGTGTGTGCTTTATCTGCAATCATTTTCTCCTTTGTCTTTATTCCATTTCTGATAGTTGCCCTCCATGCAACACGTTCAGCGGCGACGTGCTCCCAATGTGCATTATCAATGCCTGTATCAATCATGTCCCGCTTACACACATCTTTGTATCGTAGTAGAGGCCGACCCTGAGATCTCCTACCCGTCTGTAATTCACCAAAAAAGATGTCCTTTGGTGTTCTACCATCATCCATCCTCCTAACGTGTCCTATCCATCTAAGTCTACGAAGACTGAGCATGGAATACACCGTCACACAACCTGATCTTTCCAATACTTCAGTATTTGTTATTCTGTCTTGCCACTTAATACCAAGTATTCTTCGCAGACACCGCATGTGAAAGCTGTTTAAACGTTTCTCTTGGCGTGAGTAAGTTGTCCAGGTTTCACTGCCATAAAGAAGAGCACTAAGGACACAGGCTTGGTAGACGAGGACTTTTGTTTTGGCAGTAAGCTTCCTGTTCTCCCAGACTCTTTTTGCTAACTTGTTCATTGTTGTTGCTGCCTTGCCAATCCTGATGTTGATTTCCTGATCGAGGGATAATTTGCTATTTACCTCTGATCCTAGATATGTAAAATGGTCTACTATCTCCAGTTCGGCGTCGTCAATAAAGATTGATGGTACATCATGTGCACCCTGTGACATAATCTGTGTCTTCTTTTTGTTAATTGTTAAACCAAATTCAGAACAAGCATTGGAGAATGCAGATAGTAGATGTTGTAATTCTTCCTCAGAGTGGGTCGTAATCGCAGCATCATCCGCAAAAAGCAACTCTCTGATTAGTACCCTGCTAATTTTGGTCTTGGCCTTCAATCTCTGAGCATTATAAATATAGAGGCCACCATCTGAACGTGAGTGAATGTATATACCGTCATCCTGATCACGAAAGGCATATTTCAGTAGAAGTGAAAAGTATATCCCAAAGAGGGTGGGGGATAGTACACAACCTTGCTTAACTCCACTCTTGATTTCAAACTATTCTGAAGTTGAGCCATCAAACTTGATTATACCCTTCATGCCTGTGTGGAACGATTCCACAATGGACAGAAGAGTTGGTGGGCAGCCAATCTTCTTTAGTGCTTTTAACAGACCCTCACGACTGACCAAATCGAATGCCTTTGTGAGGTCGATGAAGGCAATAAACAGTGGCTGATTTTGTTCCCGGCATTTTTCTTGCATCTGTCGCAATGAGAATATCATATCAATGGTAGACCGGTTCTGACGGAAGCCGCACTGTGATTCGGGGTAGACTTGATCTCCCAGGACTTGAAGTCTGTGCAGGACAATTCTGGCAAATACTTTCCCAACAATACACAGAAGTGAGATACCCCTATAGTTGTTACAGTTGCTTCGATCTCCCTTGTTCTTGTACAGCGTTATGATGTTTGAATCTTTGAAATCCTGTGGGACTTGTCCTTCTCGCCAGCATAGCTCTATTAGCTGGTGGATCTGTAGAGCGAGTGTGTCTTGCCCACTCCTGATCACCTCTATTGGAATCCCATCCTTACCTGGAGCCTTGCCAGATGCAAGCTCATTTATAGCACACTTAACTTCTGTTATAGTGGGAAGTGTGTCCAGGTGGTCAAGAGTTGGCAGGGCCTCTATGGCGTTGAGGGCATCATCCACTAGCTTGGTCTCACTTGAGTAAAGCTCTAAATAGTGCTCGACCCATCTATCCGAGCATCCGAACTCATAGATGGTATCAGTAATAGAATTCTTCGTTGTGCTGCACCAGTCATTAGCGAGTCCTTAACGTTCATATATAACCAGTGCCTGGCCAAAAACTACTTTCCATCTGCATTTAAAATTGCTAAAGTGTTTCCGCTTATTAAAAATGGCTCAATCGATAATAGCGTTTTGGGTAATTATAGACCTATTTCCTTACTATCGTCGCTATCAAAACCACTAGAAAAACACATTCATAAAATAACGTTACACCATTTAATTAACAATGATCTAATAATTAACAGTCAATCTGGGTTTCGACCTAAATATTCTTGCCATAGTGCTCTAACAAAAATGACCGATAACTGGCACTTAAACATCAACAACGGTAGAATTTGTGGAGCGGTGTTTGTAGACTTTAAAAAAGCTTTTGATATGGTAGATCACGATATTTTAATTAGAAAACTAAAGCAAACGAAGACAAGCACCAACATGGTGAACATAATTACGTCATTTCTATCCGACAGGCAACAAGTCGTGTCCTTCAACAACTGTCTATCAAGACCCACACAGCTTAATATTGGTGTGCCTCAGGGCTCAATACTAGGTCCGCTGCTTTTTGCAGTTTATATTAATGATCTTCCTTTATATATCAATACAACTTGTGATCTATTCGCAGACGACTGTACTATATTTACTAGTCAAGAAAACCGTAGTGAATTAGAGAATTCTTTACAAAAGGAACTTGATAATCTTACTAGATGGAGCAATGAAAACCGCATGCAAATTAACATCGACAAAACCAAATCCATGCTAATAACGACCAGACAAAAACTACAGACACTAGCCATAACTGGATCACCGCTTGAACTCCGCATGGGCACGTTACCTATAGTTAATGTAACTGAACATAAAACACTAGGACTTTTAATAGACAGCCATTTGAACTGGAGCTCTCATGTTCACGCTCTTACCAAGAAAATAGCACAAAAAGTTTACCAACTTGCTAAAATTCAGCACTTCCTGGACGAAAGCACACGAAAAATATTCTATACATGCTATATCCAATCACATCTCGATTACTGTTCCTGGGAGGCGGGGTTGTTTGGTTAGGGGATTGTGTTGGGTGGATGGGTTGGGGTGTGTGGGTTTTGGTGGGTAGTGGTATTTGTGGGTGTTGGTGGGATGTGTGGATGGATGTGTGGGGGTGAAAGTAGGGGTGTTGGAATGGGTGTGGGGGATGTGTGTATGGGTGGAGGATATGTGTATGGGACGGATGCAGGGGATGTGTGTTTATGTGGGTGGAGATGTGTGGATGGTTTGAGGAAGTATGTGTGGGAGGCGGGGTTGTTTGGTTAGGGGATTGTGTTGGGTGGATTTGGGATGGAAGGGCGGGTGGGGAGAAGTGTATGGTGTGTGGGTTTGAGATATGTGTGCGGTGTGTTGGTGGGGGATGTGTGAATGATGTGTGGGTGGAGGGTATGTTTGTGGTGGTATGGGTGGAGGATAGTGTGTGGTGTGGGGGATGTGTGTGATGGGTGTGGGGAATGTGCGTATGAGTGGGGTGTATGTGTGGGTGAGCAGGGGATTGTGGTGGTTGGGGGAAGTATGTGGGGGAGTGTGGGTGGGAGATGTGAGTGTGTGGATGGGGAATGTGTGGGTGGGGGTGTGTGAGTGGCTTAGGGATGTGTAGGTGGGTGAGGGAGTTGTATGTGTCGGGGTGGGATGTGTGAGTGGGTGGAGGATGTGTGTGGGGGTAGGGGTATTGTGATCGAGAGATGTTTGGTTGGGAGTGGGTGGGTGGGGGTGTGTGGGTGCGTAGTGGAGGATGTATGCCTGAGTGAGTGTGTGTTGGTGGACGGGTAGGGAATGCGTGTGTGGGTAGGGAGAGGTGTGTGGTGTGTTGGTTGGTGATATTGTGTGGGTGAAGTATGTGTGTGTGGGTGGGGGATTTTTGTGGTGTGTGAGTGGGGGTATGTGGGGTGGATGGGTAAGGGTATCTGTGTGGGTGTGGGTGGGAATATTGTGTGGTATCTGGGTGGGGGATATGTGTGTGGTGTGTAAGTGGGGATGTGTTGGTGAGGGATATGTGTGTGTGTGGTGCGTGGGTTGGGAATAGTGCGTGGTAGGGGGTGTATGTGATGTGCGGGTGGGGGATTGTGTGGTGAGGGATTAGGTTAAGGCATGTGTGGGTGGGTGGAAGTTGTATGTGTGGGTGGTGGGGTGTGTGTGAGTGGATTGGGGATGTATGGATGGGTGGTTAGGGAGATGTGTATGTGTGTGTGTGGGGGGGGGGGGGTAGGGACATGTCAGTTGGTGGGGATGTGTGTGTATGGTTTGGGGATGTGTGAGTGGATGTGCGATGTGTGGGTTGGTGGGGGATTGTGTGTGTGGGTGGGGAATATGTTGTCGATGGAGATGTGGCTGGGGGATGGGTGGTTTGAGGTGTGGGTGGGGAGAGGATGTGTGGGGTAGGATGTGGATGGGCGTGGGATGTGTGGGTTGGTGGGGGAATGTTTGTGGGTGGCGAGTGTGTTTTGGTTGGGGGATCAGGTGAGGGCAGTGTGTGTGGGTGGGGGATGTGCGGGAGGGGGATGGGTCGGTTGGTGGGGTATGTATGTGTCCCTTGGTGTGCGTGTGTGTCGGTAGGTGGGGGTGTGTATGTGTCCCTTGGTGCGCGTGTGTGTGGGTAGGTGGGGGTGTTGTGTGGGTGGGGTGATGTATGGATAGGTGGGAGATGGGCTTCATAACATTGTAATTAGCCTTGTTTATGTTTACAACATTCATTTCACAATGTTTATTTTTCTTCCTATGTAAATGTATAATGCTCTTGATGAACGAAAGACGAGTGATTGGAAGGGCCGAATGTAAGACGGGCCTGCGCGCCCAATTTGTGACCCTAATAAAGTTGATTTGATTTGATTTGATTTCATTTATCCATCTGCTGTTTCTTATCAGTGATGATTTCTCCAGTCAAGGTTTTCAGCGGTGCACTTCTTTTGATCATTGGACCACAGGCTTTCTTTATCCCTTCATACATGCTTCTGATGTTTCCCTTATCACTTGCGATTTGAATGGACTCACATAACTTGATCCAATAGTCATTCGCACACTGCCTGGCAGCCTTTTGTACATCCTTCCTCGCTTGCTTCAGCTCACTCAGAGTGTTACGCGTTGGTCTTTCCTTGTTTCTTAAGAGAGCTATCTTCTTTTTATCAATCAAGGGCTGCAGTATCTGGCTGTTTGCCGCAAACCAGTCCTGCCTCTTAAGATCCACAGTGCCGTAAACCCCTACCGCTGTTTTATACATAGTTTCCTTAAGTTTACTCCATTTATCATTTACTATACAATTTTCTGATGTATCATTGAAAGTGTCTTCAAGTTGCTGTTGAAATTCAAAGCACTTTCCAGGATCGTGAGTGTTAGTAATATTAATCCTGGGGCTAGACTTGTGTTTAGCTGTGTAGATTCTCTTTGATCTCAGTCTAACCCTTGCAACAACCAAAGAATGATCTGTATCACAGTCAGCACTGTGGTAACTTCGAGTTAATGATGTATGGTTCAGATGTTGTCTCCGTGTGATAATGAAGTCCAGCTGATGCCAATGGCTGGATCTTGGATGTTTCCACGTGACCTTATGCATCTCTTTTGTTTTAAAAATGGAGTTTGTAATACACAGGTCATTTCTAGTTCAATGCTCCAGCAGCCTTTGCCCATTATCATTCATGCGACCGATGTTGTATTTTCCAAGGCACACTGGCCATGAACTCGAGTCCTTGCCCACACGACAATGGACCACAACGGTCATATCGGCAGTAATCTACCACCGATTACCATTTTCGGAAACATGACTTAATGGTCTTTCTCCATGAAGATTGATCCGTTTTATTCCATCCTTGGATAGCCGTTCAAGCTATGACACAGATCAGTGGAATTTATACTTTCGTGTATTTGTTAGTCTATTTTTGTTTGTTTGTTCTGTGCTGACGAAGGCTGTGGCCGCAACGTCCATTTTGTTTTTTGTAGTCGTGCTTTGGTAAAGCTCACAACCTACTTCGTTTTTCAGTGATTCATTCATTTCTCCATGAAGGGGTTGTGAAGTCCTCGGAGATTTGTCTCCCCCCCCCCCCTCCCCCGGTAAATGGAGTCTGCAAGATGATTCTATAGGAAATAGATTGTTTTTCTCGTTGGGAATATATGTGTCCTCTATGGATGATGGAATGATATTTAAAAAAAAATATTTTCTGTTGCTTCGATGAAACCGTAGCATAATCAAAATGCTCTATTTTCGTCATCATGGAGTGACCGACTCATCGATCAATGATGAAAGGGATCCGTCTTTACAATGTTTGGAGTGCGGACCTCAATCATATATTTTTTGCCCTCCAATTTCCAGGCAACCCCCAGAATTTGGTAGGTCACCTGACTGTCTTCTCAGTATAAGGCATGATGACCTGGCCAACTACAGATGTACTGACCATTCTGGTACATACATCTGCTGAGGGGCTGCTAGGGGCTGAGTGGTCTTGAGGTATGGTGTCCGCCTCGAGTGCATGGAGGTTTCGGGTTCAAGCCCCGGTGACGACCGGGATTTTTTCACGTGGACTTCAAGTAACAAAATTTCGCCTGGTCTCTGGGTAGTGAGATCGGACGCCCGTGTGTATTTTTGCGCACGTAAAAAATCCCTTGGCAGTTTGAAATCGAAAAAGAGTAGTCTAACGAATTTCAAGTTAATAATCTACCCAAAGTATTTCAGGATTCTCGCCTGTGCTACGGAGTTCGTGCACTGAGCTGAGATTCTCCGGACTCAGGCTTGAGCAGCACTTATGGGTTACACCGTGTTCCGTGATGTTGATCCGGCGACTAAACTAAACTAACATCTGCTGAATTCTGCCCTCATGTTTATTTGTCATTGATTTCATGAGAAAGTACATGAACATTTTCAGATCTTGAATCTAGACAACAGGAACATTGTCAACTCTGGAAGTTTGACAACATGAACAATGTCAGATGTTGAATCTTAACAACATGAACATTGTCGGCCCTTGAATCTTGACAATATGAACTTGGTCAACTCTTGAAATTAGCAATAGGGGTATGTTCTGGATATATGGATACCAACTCTATGTTACAAATGTCAAACCTCGACAATGACAGAAACAGAGAACAGAAAATCACAACAACAGAAATGAGATTCCTGAGAAGAATACTCAATGTATCAAGAAGCGATAAGATCATAAATGACTAAAGTGGGGGTTGTAGCTGCACTAGATTTTATTAGAAGGCAGCAAGTAAAATGGTGTGGCCATGCAAGCAGGTTACCAACTAACAGTATACCACAACAAGCAACGATGTACAGACCAGAAGGAAGCAGAGGAAGAGGCCGACCACGTAAACGATGGACGTAGGGAATAACAGAGTCCATGGGGATATCGACACATGAAGCCCATAATCGGGCACTCTCCCTCTGTTTATACTTCACCTCGACACCGCAAGGTAAAAGAGGAACATGATGAGATGAGATGAGATGAAATGAGATGAGATGAGATAAGATGAGATGAAATGAGATGAGATGAGATGAGGATATGTTCTAGCTCCTGGATGTTGACATCATGGGTACGTACTAACACTTGGATGTTGCCACCATGAATAATTTCCAATTCTTGAATTTTCGCACCATGGACTTTATATCTTATTTCATGTGATTTACGATTTGTGAACAATTTATATTTGTTCCGGTACAGAATTTTTTTAATAATATATCTTGATTCTGGTAATAAACACATGGGCTATATTTCTTTAAATCCAGTTGTGTAATAGATGATGATTTAGGATTCTTTTTGAGGAGGAAACATCGTTATCTGAATTTAGTAAGTAGGATAAATAATGGAGTTATAATGTTTCCTTTTCTTAGTTTTATTTCTTCTTTGTGTGTCTGTTTTTTTTTTTCGTTTTTTGTCTTTCGGTCGTGTGACATATTGACCATGCAAGTTACATATTTCTTGTTCCTATGTTATCTCAATGTATACTCTTATAATTTATAGAGTGAGTTGCTTATTTTCTCTTTTATTTCTTTACAATCATGTGGTGTAAACAGTGTAAATACTACATGCATACACAACCATTATGAGAGCATAAAATGGCAAGGAGAAGGCACATCTCAAGATATTTAGAGGAGATTCCTACTTTCCTTGATGTAGCAACTTCCTTTAGCTTTCATTATGGCCGACGCTCGACGCTCTGAGGAAAGGCGAGACGGACATATATTCAGATTGCTACTGGAACTATTAGTGTTGAAACTCTTCGCTGGTTGCTGAGGATGGGGACGGAGCGCTTATGGGAATGTCCCGAATGCTGTGATGTCGGTTCCTAAATCAATCAATCAATCAATCAATCAATCATGATCTTCTATCGGAAAACTTTCATTCTCCAGCCCTAGGGAGTCTTTTGAGCCAATTTCTGGTTTTCTAGATAGTCGGTCTCACTGAAGTTGGTATTCTTTTCCCATATCAAAATTATATTTGCCACAAACACCAAAGACCGAGATTTGTGGAGACCCATGAACGCCTACGCCATCTGGCAGGGCACTTGATGATGATTATTATTATATGAGGTATTAATGTTAAAGAAATAGGGGGTGGCGGTTAGAAAGCAATGTACCATTTGGCAGAGAGGGAGAACGAACGAACGAACAGACTTTATTTTCAAAGGGTAACAAATTGGGCACGCAGGCCCGTCTTACATTCGGCCCTTCCATTCACTCATCTTTCTTTCATCAACAGTGCATAGGAAAAAACATTGTCACATGAATTTTGTAAACATAAACAATGCATATTACTATGTTATGTGACACATCCACCACCCACCCACACATCCCCCATTCACTCCAACTCCCCCACCCAACCACACACATAACCCACACACACATACATTCCCCCACCCATCCGCCACATCCCTACACCTACACATCTCCCCACCCACACACACCTCTCACCCATCACACATCCCATCCACCCACACCCCAAGCACACATACATTCAATAACCCACACATCCCCCACCTACACACATCTCCCCACCCACTCACATATCCTCTACCCGTCCCATTACCCACCAACAATCACTCACCCACATATGCTCCTCCACCCACATATCCTCCTCCACCCACACACCTCCACCCACCCAGCCAAGCACACATTCCTCAGCCACACACACATCTCCCCGTCAACTCACATATTCCGCACCTACCCACACACAAATTCAGCACCCACTCACATAATCTCCCATCTCCCCCAACCCACTCACAGATCCCGAGCCCACACCTACAAACAACCCCCACCATCTCCTAACCTGCACACACTCACCTACCCACATATCCTCTACCCACCCACACATCCTCTACCCACCCATCCCCCAACCAAACATCCCTTAACCACACACCCTTACTCATATACAATCACCCACCCACACATCCTCTACCCAACCACGCATCCTCCATCCACCCATCCCCCAGTCACACATCCCTTAACCACACACCCCTACCCATATACACACACATCCCCACCCACGCACAATCTCCCCACCCATACACACATCCCTAACACACATCCCCACCCACCAACACATCCCCCATTCACAAACACACACCTCCCATCCACGCACACACACAACCCACACACACACATCCCCAACTCATACACTCATCCCCTCACACATCCCTAGACACACGTGCTTATCCCTCAACCACTAACACCCACACATCCCTTACCCACTCATCAACACATACATCTCCTATCTACCCACCCACACTCACACACCCCAACCACCCATCTAAGCACACATCCCCACCCTCACACACATCCTTCACCCACCCGCAAACCCAACCACACCTTCACCCACCCACACACACATCATTTATCCACACCCAGCTCCCCTCCCACACAACACCACACCCACCCCAAAGACACATCCCTCACTCACACACACATCTCCCCACACATCTCCTACCCATCCACACATCCCCCAACTACAATCACCCTCACTACCCACACATACATCCTCCATCCAGCCACACACCCCCACCCAGCCAGACATATCCCCCACCCACACACACATCTCCAAATCCATCACCCACACCCATCATGCACCCCTCCCCAACCCACATACATCCCCCACGAATATCTCACCCACACACACTCCCCACCCATCCACCCAGACATCCCACACCCATACACATCCCTCACCCACACCCCAAACCCACAACCACCCCCACCTGCACACATCTCCCACCCACCACATATCCACACACCCACATCTCCCCACCCATACATATACCCCCACCCATTCCATAACCCACCATCAATCATCAACCAACATATCCTCCTCCACCCACTCACCCACAACCACCTAGTCAAACACACATCCCCACCCACACACACATCTCCCCGCCAACCCATACATCCCGCACGTACCCACACACATATCCCCCACCCACCCACACAATCCCACCCCGCCCACCCACACACACATCCCCCCATCAGCCAACCTACTATTATGATCAAACTCCCACACTTTACACACACATACAGTGACGATTGTCGTGAGCATTGTCGCAAAATTGTAAACAAAATGGAGAAATATTGTACATATACATTTTGTAACTTAAAAATTAGTGATGCAATTCAACTCTCTCTCTCTCTCTCGCTCTCTCTCTCTCTCTCTCTCTCTCTCTCTCTCTCTCTCTCTCTCTCTCTCTCTCTCTCTCTCTCTCTCTCTCTCTCTCTCTCTCTCTCTCTCTCATACTCTCTAATTTTCTCACCCACTCTACAGTGATGTACATGTGTTCATGTTATAAGTTATAACATCAGTTGGCATTCAAAATGGTAATATGAACATGAGAATACACAACATATATGGAATAGCATGTTACATGATATGCGTGCGCTTAAATCTCTCTCTCTCTCTCTCTCTCTCTCTCTCTCTCTCTCTCTCTCTCTCTCTCTCTCTCTCTCTCTCTCTCTCTCTCTCTCTCTCTGTCTCTGTCTTTCTCGCTCTCTTCTCACTAACACACACCCATTGACACTCACAAACAATGGCCGCACACATACACACATTAACAAATCCATTCTTCCACTGTCTTCTCTCGTTCGCTCACTCTCCCCCCCCCTCTCAAGCCCCCTCATCAAGAGAGAGAGAGAGAGAGAGAGAGAGAGAGAGAGAGAGAGAGAGAGAGAGAGAGAGAAAGAGAGAGAGAGAGGGGGGGGGTGAGGGGTGAAAGAACTATTTGTTCAAAATGTGTAAAATTTACAAATTTTGAAATGGCTATGCAGTGTTTGAAAATATTGCCGATCTAAGTTTTGTATTTACCAATTATGTTGCATGAAGTTTACAGTGTGTGAATACAAAACTTGGACCGAAAATATTTCTAAACACAGCACATTCTTTAAAAATACACCCTGTATAAATGACATTTCCTCTAATTATAATATTTGTTTATGTAAACCCCATAAACTTGCACCGTCTTTCGCCATCCCCCCCCCCCCCCCCCAAAAAAAAAATACCAGAGCATGCAGGTCTTGACTGTACCAGGCCAGTGTTTGTACTGCTCTCTTCGCCTATTAATCTGTCGCCTCTCTAATTCCTACCACCTAGGCCTAGGCCATAGCCACCAGTCAAACCACTCACCTTTTCGTTGCCCACTTTGGCATTGAAATCCCAGAGGATGACAGTCATTTCACAATTTTTACACTGGTCCTCGGCCATGTCTAATTCGTCATAAAATATATCTGAATCTTCTTCTTTACAGTCTGCTGTTGGCGCATATACTTGTATTATGTTAATATTCAGAGATTTGCCATGGAGCTTCACTAATAATACTTCATCTGAGAATGTCCAAAGTCCTGTAACCGTCCTAGCACTCATTTTTTCCCCCCAAAATTATGCCAACTCCCCTGTTATAGTCCTTTCCTGCTATGTAAATAATTCTACACTTGTATAATCATTTCCCCATTGCAACTGGCCATCTCTTTTCACTAAACTTTAGTTTTTAGTTTATAACTTTGTTATATTTATCTTCATTATTTCCATTTCTTTCTTGATATTTTCTAATTTTCCATTCAAGCTATGCATTCTGAAATTCCATGTACCAACATTTAGTGTATTTTTAACTTTTAATTTGCATACAATTGCCTGACGACGATAGAGTATCACCTGTAGCACATGATGCAGTCTACCGTAAGAAGACACTCCAATAGAATCCCCTTGAGGTCGTTATATTTATCGATTTCATTTACAGGCATGATTTTCTTGGAAAAATACAGTGGTGGTTTCTCTTTACCTTCCGGCAGTCTGTGCATGTTTCTAGAAAGAGCGTCCATGCCCAGTATTAACACTTTACTAATGATGAATCAGATTCGCTGGGCTGGTCACTTAACTCGCATGTCAGAGTATAGTAGTAGTAGTAGCAGCAGCAGCAGCAGCAGCAGTAGTAGTAGTAGTAGTAGTAGTAGTAGTAGTAGTAGTAGTAGTAGTAGTAGAGTAGTAGTAGTAGTAGTAGTAGTAGTAGTAGTAGTAGTAGTAGTAGTAGTAGTAGTAGTAGTAGTAGTAGTAGTAGTAGTAGTAGTAGTAGTAGTTATTGGCACCTTTACGTCTTGACAGATGATAGTTTGGTACAATGTGCTTGAAAAAGGCATAATAACTACAACCCGTGGTGGTGGCGATTGTGACTGATAAGGCCATTTCGCGCTGTAAATGTTTGTCCACAGTGGATGCATGTGAAAACATGGTCATTTCCACCATCATACATCATCTTCCGTCTCTCGCGCTCTGTGTGTGCTTTATCTAAAATCATGTTCTCCTTTGTCTTTATTTCATTTCTGATAGTTGCCCTCCGTGCAACACGTTCAGCGGCGACTTGCTCCCAATGTGCATTATCAATGCCTGTATCAATCATATCCCGCTTACACACATCTTTGTATCGAAGTAGAGGCCAAACCTGAGATCTCCTATCCATCTGTGATTCACAAATAAAGAGGACTTTTGGTATTCTACCATCATCCATCCTCCTAACGTGTCCTATCCATCTAAGTCTACGAAGACTGAGCATGGGACACACCGTCACACAACCTGATCTTTCCAATACTTCAGTATTTGTGATTTTGTCTTGCCACTTAATACCAAGTATTCTTCGCAGACAACGCATATGAAAGCTGTTTAAATGTTTCTCTTGGTGTGAGTAAGTTGTCCAGGTTTCATTGCCATAAAGAAGAGTACTCAGGACACAGGCTTGATAGACAAGGACATTTGTTTTGGCAGTAAGCTTCCTGTTCTCCCAGACTCTTTTTTACTAACACGTTCATTGTTGCTGCTGCCTTACCAATCCTCATGTTGATTTCTTGAGGTAGGGATAATTTGCTATTTATCTCTGATCCTAGTTATGTAAAATGGTTTACTATCTCCAGTTCGGCGTCGTCAATAAAGATTGATGGTACCCCATGTGCACCTTGTGACATAATCTGTGTCTTCTTTTTGTCAATTGTTAAACCAAATTCAGAACAAGCATTGGAGAATGCAGATAGTAGATTTTGTAATTCTTCCTCAGAGTGGGTCGTAATTGCAGCATCATTTGCAAACAACAACTCTCTTTTCAGTACCTTCCTAATCCTGGTCTTGGCCTTCAATCTCTGAGCATTATAGAGACCGCCATTTGAGCGTGAGTGAATGTATTTACCACCATCCTGATCACGAAAGGCAATCTCATTAGAAGTGAAAAGTATATTCCAAAGAGAGTGGGGGATAGTAAGCAACCTTGCTTAACTCTACTATTGATTTCAAACTTTTCTGAAGATGCACCTCAGACTTGATTATACCCTTCATGCCTGTGTGGAACTATTCCACAATGGACAGAAGAGTTGGTGGGCAGAAAATCTTCTTTAGTGCCTTGAACAAACCATCACGACTGACCAAATCAAATGCCTTTGTGAGGTCGATGAAGGCAATAAACAGTGGTTGATTTTGTTCACGGCATTTTTCTTGCATTTGTCGCAATGAGAATATCAAATCAGTGGTAGACCCGGTTCTGTCGGAAGCCGCACTGTGATCCGGGGTAGACTTGATCTCCCAGGACTTGAAGTCTGCGCAGAACAATTCTGGCAAATACTTTCCCAACATTACACAGAAGTGAGATACCCCTATAGTTGTCGCAGTCGCTTCGATCGCTCTTGTTCTTGTACTATGCTATGATACTTGAATCTTTGAAATCCTGCGGGACTTGTCCTTCTCGCCAGCGTAGCTCTATTAGCTGGTTTATCTGTAGAGAGAGTGCAGATCTTGCCCACTCCTGATAACCTCTGTTGGAATCCCATCTTTGCCTGGAGCCTTGCCAGATGCAAGTTCATTTATAACACACTTAACTTCTGTTATGGTGGGAAGTGTGTCCAGGTGGTCAAGAGTTGGCAGGGCCTCTATCACGTTGAGGCCATCATCCGCTAGTTTGGTCTCACTTGAGTAAAGCTCTAAATAGTGCTCTACCCATCTATCCATCTGCTGTTTCTTATCAGCGATTTCTCCAGTCAAAGTTTTCAATGGTGCACTTCTTTTGATCATTGGACCACATGCCTTCTTTATCCCTTCATACATGCTTCTGATGTTTCCCATATCACTTGCGATTTGAATGGACTCACATAACTTGATCCAATAGTCATTTGCACGCTGCCTGGCAGCCTTTTGCACATCCTTCTAGCTTGCTTCAAGCTCACTGAGAGTGTTACGTGTTGTTCTTTCCTTGTTTCTTAAGAGAGCTATCTTCTTGTTATCAATCAAGGGCTGCAGAGTCTGGCTGTTTGCCGCAAACCAGTCCTGCCTCTTATGATACACAGTGCCGTAAACCCCTACCGCTGTTTTATAAAGAGTTTCCTTAAGTTTACTCCACTTTTCACTTACTGTACAATTTTCTGATGTATCAGTGAAAGCGTCTTCAAGTTGCTGTTGAAACTCAAAGCACTTTTCAGGATCGTGAGTGTTAATAATATTAATCCTGGGCTAGATTTGTGTTTAGCTGCTGTAGATTCTATTTGGTCTCAGTCTAACCCTTGCAACAACCAAAGAATGATCCGTATCACAGTCAGCACTGTGGTAACTTCGAGTTAATGATGTATGGTTCAGATGTTGTCTCCGTGTGATGATGAAGTCCAGCTGATGCCAATGGCCGGATCTTGGATGTTTCCATGTGACCTTATGCAGCTCTTTGTTTTAAAAAAGGAGTTTGTAATACATAGGTCATTTCTGGTGCAATGCTCCAGCAGCCTTTGACCATTTTCATTCATGCGACCGATGTTGTATTTTCCAAGGCACACTGGCCATGAACTCGAGTCCCTTGCCCACACGAGCATTGAAATCACTGAGCATATAAATGTAGTCAGATTTTGGAACTGCCTTGATCATAGAGTCTAACTCCTCATAGAACGAATCCTTCACATCATCAGAGGGAACCGAGTGTCGGTGCATATGCAGTGATAATGGTGGCAAAACCACAAGAGGTTGCCAAGCGCAGGGATAATAGTCTTTCATTTCCTCCAGCTGGAATTTCAATCATTCCCAGTAGCGAATTCTTCACTGCAAAGCCCACACCATGTTGCCTTTTTTCTGCCTGCCCTCTACCCTTCCAAAAAAGGTGTAATTGTTTTCCCTGAGTGACCCTTCCTCAGCGAGGCGAGTCTCCTGCAGGCCAGCAATATCAATGTTAAGACGATTGAGTTCGGCATCAATCACAGCCGTTTTTTCTCACATCGTTAATATTCGTCAAGTCAGTGGAAAATCCTGGACACATGGTTCTTACGTTCCAGGTTGCAAGCCGTAGCTTGAGGTTTCTATTTTTCTTTTTATTAGTAGCCTGGTGCATTGGTTTTACAGCCTGCGATTCAGATTTTGTCCTAGCCCCAAGCACCCATTGAAGCAGGCAGGCTGTGGCGGATCAGCACCCAATTGGCCGGGGGCTGCCCAGCTTGAGGCGGGCGGTAGCTGATCAGTGACACCTGTAGGTGTCTCCCACCGTCAGAGGCAACCCGTGGTGCCCCATGTCTACGCCAATTGACAAGGACTTATAACCCGTAAATGTTGCCTCTCGCTTTGATTCCGAGAGCTGGTTAAGACCAGGGATGGAGTTATTGCCTCTCCAAAGCCCAAAGCCTAGGCTAAAATATAGAAACTGCCTAGTTTACTCCAGAGGAAAGGTACCACCTATACATCTTGAACAAGATAAGCTGCAGAAGCTGCCGGATCAGCAAAACAATGCTCTAAATGTCCGCCTGTCGGAGCTTCGATCCTAGACCAGCTGCCAACCTAGGCTTAAGGCCTGGTCTGCCCTGCCATGACATTTAATACAATATATGATACTGGAAATATACCTCATGAATTATGTAATTCTATATATTTATTGCAATCCCAAAGAAATCAGGAGCCTTGGAATGTGATCAACATTGAACAATTAGTATAATGAGTCACATCTCGAAGATTTTACTAAGAAGTATCATGCAAAGAGGAAGAAAATACTACGTGAAATGGGAGAAGAACAATGTGGGGTTGTAGAATTCAAGGGTACAGTAAATGCTGTGTACATACTGAGAACAGTAATTAAACGTTCTATAGAAGTAAACAAAGATCTATACCTTTGCTTTATTGACTACACAAAGGCTTTCTATAAAGTGAGACGTGTCGACATGATAAGGATGCTTGAAGATCTACAAACTAATGGAAAAAACCTTAGACTTGTAGAAAAATAAAACATATGTTGGAAACAACAAGCTGCAATAAGAATTGATAATGAAGTAGGTCAATATCAGCCTATTAAGAGAAGTATAAGACAGGGATGTGTAATGTCTCCAGATCTTTTTTCCCTGTGCAGTGAAAATATTTTCAGAAATATAGAAGATATGGAAAGAATCAACATTGTGGGATGATGCATCAATAACAATGGATATGCAGATGATACAGTCTTTATTGCAGACAATTAACAGGACCTGCGCCATTTAGTAGATGCGGTTGTTGCACACAGTGAACAACTAGGGTTAGAATTGAATTGTAAGAAGACACAGATTATGGTCGTCACTGGGAAGTAGGAAATACCACAATGTAATATACAAGTAAATGGGCATATTCTTAAACAAGTGAATCGGTACAATTATCTCGGAACAGTCATAACATATGATTGGAGATGCCTTGAAGAAATTAGAACAAGAATGGCCATTGCGAAGGTAGCCTTTTGCAAGATGAAAAACATACTGGCCAATAAAAAGATATCTATCTAAATGAGAAAAGAAGATTTGAAGTGCTACAGAGAACCTGTACTGTTGTATGGATGTGGAGCGTAGACAATGAGCAGACAAGCTGAAAAACATCTGATGGCTGTGGAAATGTGGTTTCTGAGGAAAATGCAAAGAATACCATTGACAGCCAGAAATACCAATGAACAAGTCCTTCAAAAAACAAATGAAGACAGAAAATCCAATGAGCATGTGCTTCAAGAAACAAATGAAGATCGTAAAGTGATTAGAGACATTAGACGTAGACAGTCAGCATTTTTTGAGCATGTTATGAGAAGAAATGAATTGGAGAAGTTGGTGACAACTGGTAAGATCGAAGGAAAGAGACCAAGGGGAAGACCGAGAAGCAAATACCTGGATGGCTTGGCCACGTGGCATGGTCGAGACAGAAACACGTAGCTGATCCACGACTATGGTGGTCGAGTGAGGTGGCAGAACATGACCACCCACGCTTATCGGCATGGCACATAATGGATGGAAATGAAATCGATAAAGATAACGAGGTCAATGGGGATTCCATTGAAGTGTATTTGTCCGGTAGAGAGCATCATGTGCTACATTTAATACTCGATCGTTGCCAAGCAATTGTATGGAAATTAAAGGTTAAAAATACACTAAATGTTGGTACATAGAATGTCAGAACACATAGCTTGAATGGAAAACTAGATAATATGAAGAAAGAAATGGAAAGAATGAAGATAAATGTATTAATGAATAGTGACAAGCGATGGCCAGGTGCAGGGGGGAAATGTTTAGATAAGTATATAATTATTTACTTAGCAGGGAAGGAGTTATTTAGTTAGTTAGTTAGTTAGTTAGTTAGTTAGTTAGTTAGTTAGTTAGTCGCAGTTCCAACTTCACAGCAACGGGTCGTCCCCATTATGCTCCGTTCCTGTGCCAGTGAATATCACACAAAACGCTCCCCACTGCCAATGTGAAAAGTGGAAAAGACAGGAGTCTCGACAAACAACAGCCCGCACAGATACAATGTGCATAATGATGCCGCCAGAATGTCAACACACCAGTCCCCCACGAAACACCCAATTCATCTCTGATGGAATCGGCAGTCATTTTCCCATCTGGATGTTTCCTAGATGTTCACCTACACAGTCCACGAACATACAGTTCATCACCGACGGCAGTGGCAGTCAACCAGACACCCAGCAGCCTCGCATTTCTGCATAAGGAAAAAACTGGTCAACTCTGGGACATAGCCACCTGCCATCGCTCCGAACATGCAGTCACTTTCCAAAAATAAAAACTTGGGCAGATTCAAAAGCACTTCACACGAAACTCACAGCTCACAGTGTCGCGCCAGGCAATCACTCAGTAGCAGGGCGACGGAACCATCAAGGAGTACAAAAGGGAAGTTGGCATAATTTTGGAACAAATGAGTGCTAGGACAGTTACAGGATTTTGGACAATCTCAAATATAGTATTGTTAGTGAAACTCCATGGCAAACCTCTGAATTTAAACATAATACAAGTATATGCGAATGGCAATATCGATACATGAAGCCCATAAGCGGGCACTCTCCCGCTGTTTATACTTCACCTCGGCACCGCAAGGTACAAAAGGAACATGATGAGAGAGAGAGAGAGAGAGAGAGAGAGAGAGAGAGAGAGAGAGAGAGAGAGAGAGAGAGAGAGAGAGAGAGAGAGAGAGAGAGAGAGAGAGAGAGAAGTATATGCGCCAACAGCAGACTGTAAAGAAAAAGATGTAGATATATTTTATAACGAATTAGGCATGGCCGAGGACCAGTGTAAAAATTGTGAAATGACTGTCATCCTCTGGGATTTCAATGCCAAAGTAAGCAACGAAAAGGTGAGTGGTTTGACTGGTGGCTATTGCCATGGAGTTGGCGTGGAGCAAAGGACCATTCATTGCAGGTGACCTAGAGTCTTGCACATTTCAGTGACAGACGTGAAGATCGAGTGGATTGTGAACCACTCGGCCGGAAGTAACCGGAGTGAAGGTCAAGCACGGACTACAGGTCCGTTAGAGATCATTCACGTCTGGACCGCGTTCGAGGACGGACGGAGAATGGCACATGGCAGAAGTCCATCTGGCCGCCACGTTTGTACAGATTGAGCGTTTGTGAATTGGTGGACGAATGTCGACGTCAGTGATTGTTCGAGCGACAGATATACAAGATAGAGATCGAGTGCAAGTATTATTGTTTTAGTGACATGGTGTGACATGTGTTTTAAAGGAAAGACAGAATACACCGTGTGAAAATAGATGGAGCTGTCGTGTAAGAAGTCATTGTTACTGTGGGTTGACTGTTATGTGATATATATGTGGTGATTTAGAGAAGGTAGAAAGAGTATTACTACCAATCAACTCCAGGGCAAATAAGAACAACAATAGAACATGAATAATACATATGCCCTATCTACCTGGAGACAGTAGAGTGACTTATGTCAACAGTTACAGATGCCCTAATGCGGTAGCAACTGAGTAACATCAGCTCATCTATCGACAACACAGATTAGTTCAGTGGCAGTAGAATCGCCAGTCGTAATCCATCCAGCAATAGCTTATTGCCGACTCAGTTGTGACCCATTTCGCTCTATGGCAATACAGTGCGTTCATGACAGCACCTCACACATGTCAACAGCGCTCATGCCATCCGAAAGCATATCCCGCTTATTGGCAGCTATGACCTAGGCCTAGGAGATAGGAATTAGAGAGGCGACAGATTAATAGGCGAAGTGAGCAGGACAAACACTGGCCTGGTACAGTCAAGACAAGCATGTACTGTTATTTTCGCACTGGCGAAAGGCCGTGCAAGTTTATGGGGTTTATATAGACAAATATTATAATTAGAAGAAATGTAATTTATATAGGGTGTATTTTTAATAACTGCTGTGTTTGAAAATATTGCCGGTCCAAGTTTTATATTCACATACTGTAAATTTCATGCAACATAATTGGTAAATACAACACTTGGACCGGCATTATTTTCAAACACTGCACAGTCATTAAAAGATTCGTAAATTTCACTAATTTTGAACAAATAGTTAACTCCTCTCTCTCTCTCTCTCTCTCTCTCTCTCTCTCTCTCTCTCTCTCTCTCTCTCTCTCTCTCTCTCTCTCTCTCTCTCTCTCTCTCTCTCTCTCTCTCTCTCTCTGCAAATGGTGCATTGCTTTCTAACGCACCCCACCCTATCCCTTTAATATAAATATCTCATAATAATAATCATCATCAAGTCCTCTGCCAGCAGGCGTAGGCGTTCACGGCTCTCCACAAATCTCGGTCTTTGGTGTTCTGGATCAACTCTGCTGATGATATTCCTCCATGCCACCGTCTCAATCCATCCAGCATCGTTTCTCTTGGTCTGCCTCTGCCTCTCTTCCCCTCGAACTTTCCAGTTGTCACGACGTTCTCCAATGCCTCTCTTTTCATCACATGACCGAAGAAAGTTATTTGTCTCTTTCTTTTTGTTGTATGTAATGTTCTAGTGTCATTAGCCGGTTTAGGCAGTCGTTGTTAGTTACTGTGGCAGTTCAAGGAATTCGCAACATTCGTCTCAGGAACTACATCTCGGTTGCTTCTAATTTCTTCTTAATTTACCCATTTACATTCCAAGATTCAATGCCATACAGCAAAACTGGTTCTATATAACTTTTAGCACTCTCTTTCTTACATTCAGTGATTGTGACTTATTGCAAAAGATACTCTTCATTTTCTGAAATGCAGCGTTTGCTTGCCATATTCTGTTCTTAATCTCTGATGTGCATCTTCCATCTGATGTTATGCATGCCCCTAGGTATTAAAATTATCCACTTGGTTAAGAATTTCCCCTCTTTGTGTCACCATTTTCTTTGATATCACCATTGTTACTGTTTTCTTGATATTCCAGGAGAGTAGTTTCTTTGAACTCTCTTTTATCACAATGTCTAACAATTGTTGTAGGTCTGTTGAATTATCAGCCATCAATACTGTGTCATCTGCATAGCGTATATTATTTATATTATAACCTCTGATTAGTATTCCTGGCGTCTCTTTGATCTCTCTCATTATTACTTGGCTATACAGGAAGGCCACGCTATACGTTGCTTCGGTTTACGTCGTTTCTCTGTAACGTCGTTGTCACAATGGGAGATAACTTCACTTTACGTCGCTACGTTACGCCATAACGTCGTCACCTGTGTTGCTATGCTGCGTTATCGTCGCCATTTTACATTTTGTGCAGTGCGTTTTTCCAGGATTTTATCGTGTAATCACCCATTATCTTGAGGTGAAGTTAGATGTGTTACATCGTTTTGAGGCTGGCGATCGAGCTGTTGATATCGGTAAAGTCCACGATTTACGACTTTACGGACAATTCGTGCAGGTGCTGACAAAATTATAGAGGGTGCTAAAAACGTAACCCCTTTGAGTGCTTCCAAGATCACTCGTATCAGAAGTACTCTTATGGAGAACACGGAAGCAGGATTGGCCGTCTGGATTGATGACCAGAAGCAACGGAATGCCTGTGAGCAAGATGGTTATCCAAGAGGAAGCAAAATCTGGCTATAAGGATCTAACTAAGAAGAGCAGTACTAGTAGTGCTGATGATAGTTTTGGAGCGAGTCGTGGTTCTAATGCCTCTACGTCCCAATAACTTTACCACTTGCCCCTCAACCCACCTACTTAGCCAATAAATATCAACAACCATCAAAATAAACATTACATAATGAAATGTATGTCATTTAATTCTATGGGAAATAGTTTTTCGCTGTACGACGTTTCACTTAAAGTGGCGTTTTCCAAGAACGTAATCCCGATGTTAACCGGGACCTTCCTGAATAGGGAGAAGAGACCCGGTGACAAGACACACCCCTGTTGTACTCCTAGCTTTATCAGTTCGTAACTTCCCTCTTTATTTCCCATTTTAATTGCTGCTACATGGTTCTAGTAAATATTCTTTCAATATACTTAAATCTTTCCCATCAATGTTGATATCTTCCAACATATAATAATAAATCATACAATTGAACTGCGCATGCATTTCCCTAGTTGCTTAGAGCATATTTAAAATATCATAATAACATGATAGTAAGGCATTGATTGATCACTACACTTAATAATTAGGTTCAAGTATTCTGCGGAATTACAAGATATTTAAAAGAAAAGCTCTTAAATAAGCAATGAGTAGGGGACATAAACATCTAATATATTTCCAAGGGAGATTACTTAAATTTTAAAGGAATAAATAATATACTCTTGAAAATATTAAGAGCTAAGATTAATCTTCTTCGTTTTATTTTTTGGAAATGAAACAATTAATACGGAAGTAAAAGTTTATAATCAGATTTATAAAACTGTTAGGTTTCATAAAGAATATGTTGTTAATTTTATTATACTTACATTTTATAACTATCTATTCAATTTTATATTGATTTTTTAAACATTATTTGGATACTTTATGTGTCCAATGATGGAGGGTGGTCTAGTACCAACTGTTCCAGAGGTTTAGTTTTCTAAATAGAAACCGTACAGTTCTTCATACAACCACTGAAGACAAGAGTAAGGTAAGAGTGTGAGACTACCGCATCATCAGACTCGAACTTTTCGGAACCTAATCCTTCCGACGGGCTGATCTTGGTGCCACCTGCCATTGAATGTCTAAACATTCTTCTACAAGGTTTAGGGATGATTCCCTAATTAGGCATAGCCTAAATAGTTATACTGAAGGTAAATTTTTCTGTAGATGATAGCATGTGGATCTGAGTTGGTACCGAGTGCGCTCACCGCCTGCTCTTTCCTTTCCGGTGTTGTCTGTTGTATGAGGTCTGCAGTGATGATACATGAGACCTAGCCTGTGTGGATCAGAAATTCTACACTGAACCGCTGTGGTACACGAATTCAACCATGATCCTATGTGGTAGATCAATTCGTTAAAGAAGGTTTGGTAATGAAGGCTACAATTAACTTATGTTGTATATAACTTCCACGCTGAAGCTGAATTTCCAATGGTAGATGTCGTGTATGTGCTAGATCCAGAGGACAACCCCGGCTGGGGAAACGTCGTAGCTCTGGGAGAATTTCAGCTTGAACATCAGTGTTGAATACCAACGAAACGTCTACGAGATGCCACTTGAAAGATTTATGATTTCACAGTGATACGTCTTCATCAAAGCGTATAGACACTCATCAAGTTATCACAATAGACATTCATCATGTTATTATATACCAGTGTTCTGAACTAGACTCAGATGGACTCCAGTCAATCCTGAGTTCCAGCCATATCTGCAATTAGTTGTCTACCAGAGAGTAGAAGTCCACCCGAGACACCTAAAAGACTGTGTTATGTGTATCCTGAGAGATTTTCTTATAGTCATGGTGTGGAAAACCTACGTCACCCAACCAGGGGTGAAGCATCACTTGACCATAATTAGTGATTGTTCCCAGACTTTATTTTCAGATATTGTCCAGGTGCATCAAGGGGATATCTCATGGTCAAGGATCTCCCATCCAGACTGTGTAGGCAGAGCAGTCATAGAGACAATAGGGATCGAAAATTCTCGCAATTGTGGTGGTGTGTTCTTAGTCCATTCAACGGAGTCCTGGTCGCTAAATCCAATCGTTTGACCACCGGTTGCTTGCGGCAGAACAGTCCACAAGTGTTCCAGACGGCAGTGCTGGGAAAGGGCCGGGTGAGTCTTCTGGACCGACTCGACGGAAACACCCGCCAATCTTCTGCTATACCTCATGATGACCCAGAATCATCTCTGACTCTATCTCTAACCTTTTGTCTATATTGTAAATAGATCATTTCCTATCAGGATGTTCCTTTCAGACCTGTGTCTCTAGTATGCATTAAATGGTTGAATTGTTGACATGTCTTCTATACAGTTATTAGGTGTGATCTTGGACGAGGCCTGAGAGTAAAGTTCCAAGGTAGAGGGTAGATGGTAGAGGTTTAGGATCTGGGAGGGGTTTGTAGACGCAGGACACTTGTCACCGTGCAGAGGGGGTCAGTAATAGTAGTATCTGTGTATTTACCTGTCCAATCCCTGAGGTTAATATACACGTGAGTAACTGGGATACCTCGGGGCTTGTGTTCATTCACAACAACCGAGGCCATCCTGTTACAGTAACTACCCTCTTTATTTCTAATTTTAATTGCTGCTAATTGGTTCCAGTAAATATTCTTTATTATTCTTAAATCTTTCCCATCAATGTTGATATCTTCCAACATTTTAATCAGTTCATCATGTTTTACTGTATCAAATCCCTTAGTATAATCTATGAAGCACAAATATATGTCTTTATGTTTCTCTAATTACCTTTCCATTAGTGTCCGTAATGTATATATTGCATATATTTGCACCCTTTCCCTCCACAAATCCATACTGTTCTTCACTAATTTCCATTTTCATGTTCTTTCTGGTTGTTCTTATTATGATTCTGAGTAGAAGCTTAGTGATATGGTTTATGAGGTTAATTGTACGAACATCTTCACATTCAAGTACTCCTGGTCTTTTTGGTAAGGCTATAAATACAGATTGCAGCATATCACTGGGTAAATATCCACTCCTGTAAATATCATTCAACATTTTGGTTAATATATCTACTCCAAATTCTCCCAATACTTCTAATTCTTCTATTGTGATTTCACCTAGCCCAACTGTTTTTCCTTCTTCATATGTTTTACAGCGTCATCGACTCCTTCTTTTAGAATATGTGGACCATCTAAGTTACTTTCTTCTGTTAATTCTTCCTTTTCTCCGTCATATAATTCTCTTATATACTCATTCCACCTCTTCATTATAGTTCCTTCCTCCAATAATATCTTTCCTGTTTTTGATTTCAAACACCCTGTATTTATTCTTATTTTTCTTCCCGTGATCTCATTGATTTATCTGTGCATATTTTTGTGTGTCTTTAATGGAATTTAATTCATATTTTTCTTGCACTGCTTGTTTCTTTTTTTATATTAGCATATTCTTGTTTGTCATTTTTACTCTGTTTTCTTTTGTCCATCAGCATTAAGATTTCTTCATTCATCCATTTTTTTCTTCTTAGCTATTTGGCATATAATATAATATATAATATTTCTTTGCTAGTTTGATGAATGGAGTCCCTTAACATTTCCAATTGTTTATTTATACTCTGTATTTTGACAATGCTATTGCACTGTAAATATTTTTCACAGCCACTCTGTATTGTTCTTGAATTTCTTTATGGACTTCAGAACCTCTTTATTAAGTCTCACGTTCCTAATCATTTTTTCCCTCTATTTAATCTTACTTTTATTTGTCCACATAGTGGTACATGATCACTATTTCAATCAGCACCAGGCATTGTCTTTACATTAATTAAACCATTTCTAAATCTGTTATTAATTAGTATGTAGTCAATTTGGTTGCGTATTTTCTTATCAGGGCTTTTCCATGTGTATAGTCGTATTTTATGGTGATTAAACCATGTGCTTCCAATTATCATATCATTGATATTTTACCTTTCTATTAGTTTTTCTCCTCTTTCATTCCTTGTACCTAAACCATAATTCCCCACTACATCCTCCCTTTTCCCCTTTCCTACTTTTGCATTAAAATCTCCAAGTATTATTTTATTTCTTGTGATCCAATTTGAGCCATCACTGTTTGTTGTTGGTGCATATACTTGTATAATATTTATATCTATTTACTTACCTTTAATTTTGACCATAATAACCCTTTCTGAAATACACCAGTATCTATTAATTGACTTGGCTGTTTCTTCGTCTAATATTATTCCTACGCTTTTTGCATGTGTACCCCCCCCCCCCCCCCCAGAATAGATTATTGTGTGTTTGTCAGTTATAATTTTGCCCGATCCCTTCCATCTCATCTCACTAACGCCTAGTATATTCATTTTCATGCTATCCATCTCTCTTAGAACATTGGTCAACTTTCCTAGCACATTTAATGTCCTAACATTCCATGTTCCTACTCTAAATTTATTTATTTTAGTTATGATCTTGCCATCAGTAGCTGGATGACGGCCTGGTGTCACCTGTGGCTCATGACTGTCCCAACCGGACGAGGATGTCCTTAGACAGACATTAACGTCGTTCACTAACTCTGAAATGTCGTTTGCCATGAAGTCTTGAAGATAATGTGGTGGTTTCCCCTTGACTTCCACATTCATATGGTGGCCTTTTTACCTCTGCCTTTGACAGTCATTTCCGACTGTAAGGTAAAGTGAGTGCCCTGCTCTGCTCAGCTGCTGAGCTGTCCACGCGAGATCCGCACAGGGGCAGGCAGTGAGATTTGCTCGCAGCAGACGAGCAATATCTCCGGTAGGCCTACTCTCATTGGTCGCGGGAGCCGCACGATTCAGGCGGGGAGTCTGACGGTAGTACACGCTTACAGGGTCCAGACACTTGCGTTTGACAGGTGTACGCGCCCAGTGGTCTGGGTGCGTATACGACCCTTACCTGCGGGATTTGGCTGAATGCCTCTAAGTCAAATCCCAAGGATTTAGGGTCTGGCCATCGCTCGTCTCCTGCTCGTGGAGGCGAGGTCTCGGAGGTTTGACGCTGAGTGAGCCGCCAGCGTCTGCAGCCTACCTTGTTCTAGGCGTATTGATTATCCATTCCTCTGGATCAAACAAGGCAAGGCCGAGAGAGGGAACATGTCGTTTGGGCACCACATGTTCTCTAAAGCTCTGCCCAGGCATTGTGATGGAATTTTGGCCAAATTCCAACTCACATACTTTGGTCTGTCAAGACTGTAAGGTGCCACTTACTCGGTCCCCAGGGCTACGTTAGCCACACCGTGGTGTGTTTTCATCCTCTACCACGGGGAAGTGCAGTTGGGATTTTCCCTTCCTAGAGTTATGGCCTATGACCAAAACTCTCCAGTACTTATTTAGAGGACAAGAGAGGGATGTGTGTGGTTAATTTCCTGTACACTATTTGTGGCCCTAGGAGGCCAGTAAAAAATGTTCTTTCCCCATATAGGGGTAAACCAATTGACCCACCCAAGGATTACATTGAAAATATAAAATAATACTTAAAAGATCAACATATAATTAAACCGTGCATTATAAAATGTAAGTAGTTAAAAATTAAAAACAGATTGTTTAAAGAAATCTAAACGTTTTACATTCGCAATTAACAAATTTTACTTCAATAATAATTTTCATATTTCCCAAATACAGTAAAGAACTTTTTTTGTCAGCTGATAATATCGTCTCTAGTATATGATTTTATTTTTTTAATTGAAGTTGTCTCCCTTATAAGAATATTAGATGTTTATGTCCAATCCATCCATCTTGTGCCATGCCGGTAAGCGTGGGCGGTCATGTTCTGCCATCTCACTCGATCACCAGAGTCGTGGATCAGCTCCGTGTTTCTGTCTCGACCATGCCACAAGGCCAAGCCATCCAGGTACTTGCCTCTAGGTTTTCCCCTCGGTCTGTTCCCCTCGATCTTACCAGTTGTCACCAAGTTCTCAAAATCATTTCTTCTCATAACATGCCCAAAAAATGGTGACTGTCTACGTCTAATGTCTCCAATCAATTTACGATCTTCATTTGTTTCTTGAAGGACTTGTTCATTGGTCTTTCTGGCTGTCCATGGTATTCTTTGCATTTTCCTCAGAAACCACATTTCTACAGCCATCAGATGTTTTTCAGCCTGACTGCTCATTGTCCAAGCTTCACATCCATATAAAAGTACAGGTTCTATGTAGCATCTCAACACTCTTTTTCTCGTTTCAATTGACATCTTTTTATTGGTCAGTATGTTTTTCATCTTGATAAAGGCTACTTTTGCCAAGGCGATTCTTGTTCTAATCTCTTCAAGGCATCTCCCATCAGATGTTATTACTGTTCCGAGATAATTGTACCTATTCACTTGTTGAAGAATATTCCCATTTACTTGTATATTACATTGTGGTATTTCGTTCTTCCTAGTGACGACCATAATCTGTGTCTTTTTACAATTTAATTCTAACCCTAGTTGTTCACTGTGTGTAACAACCGCATCTACTAAATTTTGCAGGTCCTGTTCATTGTCTGCAATCAAGACTGTCTCATCTCATCTCATCATGTTCCTCTTGTACCTTGCGGAGTCGAGGTGAAGTATAAACTTCGTGAGAGTGCCCGGTTATGGGCTTCGTATATCGACATTCCCATGGATTCTGTTATTCCCTCCGTCCAACGTTTACGTGGTCGGCCTCTTCCTCCATTTCCATCTGGTCTGTACATCATTGCTTGTTGTGGCATGCTGTTGACTGGTAACCTACTTGCATGGCCAAACCATTTGACTTGCTGCTTTCTAATAAAATCTAGAGCAGCTTTAACCCCCACTTTAGTCCTGATTTCTTCATTTCTGATCTTATCTCTTCTTGATACGTTGAGTATTCTTCTCAGGAACCTCATTTCTGTTGTTGTGATTTTTCTTTTCTCTTTTTCTGTCATTGTCCAGGTTTGGCATTGGTAGCACAGAGTTGGTAGGAAGATTGTGTTGTAAAGTGCTTTCTTAGTAGTTATTGATACATGTTTGTTCTTTAGTATTGGTGCCATTTGTCCAATGAGTTGATTTGCCTTATTGCACCTATTTTCGATCTCGTCTTCTGATCTGCCATTTGATGATATTATACTTCCTAGGTACTTGAAGCTCTTTACTTGTTTCAAGGGATGTTCGTTTAGGTGAATTGTTGCTGTTTGTTCTTCTTTAGTTATAGTCATTACCTCTGTTTTGCTTGTGCTAATTTTCTTGTTATGTTCCCTACACATTTCGTTTAGACTATTCATGTGGTCTTGTAATTCAGCTTCTGATTTTGCTATTAGTGCTTGGTCGTCCGCAAACAGGAGTTCTCTAATGGTTAGATTTGCAGATGGTTCTTCTTCTGTGTTCTCGTCATGCGGTATTCTTGCTGTCTCTGCTTGGCTGGTTTCTTTACATATGTTGTCTATATATGTTATGAACAAGAGAGGGGACAGGACACAACCTTGTCGTACTCCAGATCTTATGGTGAAGGGTTCTGAGTGTCCTCCAGTTGCTCTCACTATGCATTCACTGTTGTTGTATAAACTTCTACATAGGTTTGTTAGATGTGTACTCACTCCATATTGTTTAAGGATTTCCCACAGCTTGTTTCTATCTACCCTATCAAATGCCTTTTCTTGGTCGACAAAGGCTAAGTAGAGTGTTTCATTGAATTCGATTGATTTTTCTATAAGTTGTCTAAGAGCAAAAATGGCGTCTGTGCATCCTTTGTTTTTCCTAAATCCAAGCTGCGTTTCGCTTAGCTGGGGTTCTAAAGTAGTTCGTAATCTTTTTTCAAGAATTTTGCAAAATATTTTCCCAGTATGACTCAACAGTGAAATGCCTCTGTCCGTTTATACTTCTTAGTTTTTCTACGAGCAGTATGAAGATCCCCTGCCGGCTTGCTAGGCCAGTCGCAGGTTTAGG
Organism: Cepaea nemoralis; assembly: GCA_014155875.1. Classification (NCBI taxonomy): domain Eukaryota; kingdom Metazoa; phylum Mollusca; class Gastropoda; order Stylommatophora; family Helicidae; genus Cepaea; species Cepaea nemoralis. The sequence goes on from JACEFZ010017245.1 coordinate 543,475, forward strand.
ACACTAATCTGACCACAGGGAGTCCATCCCCTATGGCGAGCCATAGCCCCGTTAGCCCATGACCTCGCGGTCATGGTTGCCCGGTCTGCACCACGTGGAGGTGGGGTTGACTTGTGTAGTCTGCGGGTCATCGGCAGGCTACTAATTTTCGCTCTTCACCCCTCCTGGGAGAGGCTAGCCGATCCTAACCCTGCTGGCTGCAGGGCCAGGCGCATTCCACACCTTACAGACCGTATCATCTGCATATCTAATGTTATTGATGCATTGTCCCCCAATGTTGATTTCCTCCATATCCTCAATATTTCTGAAAATACTTTCACTGTACAGGGAAAACAGATATGGAGACATTACACATCCCTGTCTCACACCTCTCTTAATAGGCTGATATTGGCTTACTTCATTATCAACTCTTATGGCAGCTTGTTGTTTCCAATATATGTTTTTTACAAGTCTAAGATCTTTTCCATCAATTTGTAGATCTTCAAGCATCCTTATCATGTTGACATGTCTCACTTTATCGAAAGCTTTTGTGTAGTCAATAAAGCAAAGGTGTAGATCTTTGTTTACTTCTATAGAACGTTCGATTACGGTTTTCAGTATATACACATCATTTACTGTACCCTTGCCTTCTACAAAGCCACACTGTTCTTCTCCTATTTCAGGTTGTATTTTCCTCCTAACTCTTTGCATGATAATTCTTAGCAAAATCTTCGTGATATGACTCATTGTACTAATTGTTCGATGTTGATCACATTCCAAGGCCCCTGATTTCTTTGGGATTGCAATAAATACAGAATTACATAACTCCTGAGGTATATTTTCAGTATCATATATTGTATTAAGCAGAATGGTAACTTTATCCATTCCATATTCTTCTAAAGCATTAATCATTTCTGTTGTGACGCTGTCTGAAACGGGGGTCTTGCCAGATTTCATATGGTTAAGAGCATTCTGAACCTCCATCTTCAAAAATTGCTGGTCCTTCATTATTATTTTGAACATCATACTGTTCGTCTCTGTTATCGTCATAAAGGTTTTTTACGTAATCTGACCATACATGTGAGATCTGATCTCTTTCTATTATGACTCTTCCATCTTTTGTCTTTAGGCAGCCTGCTGATGTACGTGTTCTTTGATTAGTAAGCTCCTGAATTCTTTTGTGCATTAGTTTCGCATTTTTACTGTTGTGTTGTTTTTCAATTTCTCTGCAATTGTTCTCAAGCCATGTTTCTTTTGCCTCCTTACATAAGGTTCTGACTTTTCTGTGAATTTCTTCATATTTGGCAGGATTATTTTTGTTCTGTCTTCTTGTTTCCATTAGTTGTAAGATTTCTTCAGTCATCCATGTCTTATGGCCCACTTTCTTTACTTTTGGAATAGTTTTTTCTGCTGCACAACTGATTGAATTCTTCAGTATTTCCCATTGATCATCTACATTTTGAAATAGGATCTCTAGATCAGACAATAAATCAAATTTGTTCTTTACTTCTATGTTAAAATTATCTTGTATTAATTTGTCAGTTTTCAATTTGCACAAGTCATATTTATGGTTTCCTGTTGTATACTTGACTTTCTTTAACTTTAACCTCAATGTGCCTGTAAGTAATCTGTGATAACTGTAACAGTCTGCATTTGGAACTGTTTTGACGACTGTTAACGCATTTCGAAACCTTTGCTAATCAGGATGTAATCTATCTGGTTTTTAATTCTGCTGTCTGGACTCCTCCATGTCCATAATCTTCTAGGATGCTGTTTAAACCAGGTGTTTCCTACAACCATTTCTTGTTCTTTTGCCCATTCTACAAGTCTGTATCCTCTTTCATTTCTCTCTCCCAAACCATGGTTGCATCCATCGCTTTGCTTTCCTATTTTTGCGTTGAGATAACACATTATGATATTTATTTCTGATTTTTTACAGTTCTTCAAAGCAGACTCCATGTCATTATAAAATTCCTCTAAACTTTCTTCACTGCATTCACTTGTTGGGGCATATACTTGAATGACATTTATTTTAAAAGGTCTTCCGTTTAATTTTACTAATAGAACTCTGTCTGACACAGCCCGATATCCTTTGACAGAATTTGATGTTTGCTTGTCTAATATAATGGCTACATCTCTTTGCTGTTCTTCTCCCCCAGAATAAATAATCTTACAATCCTCTCCTGTCCTTATCCTTTCCATCTCGTTTCCGATATTCCTAATATGTTAATCTTCTCTCTCTCCATTTCATTTTTGATGTTTTCTAATTTTCCATCTGCATTCATTGTTCTAACATTCCAAGTTCCTACTTTCAATTATATTAATCTTTTGCACCTAGTAGCCTGTTGACGGTCTGGAGTCACCTGGTGCGCATGACTATCCATACCGGGCGAGGCTGCTCCTATGGAGCACCCATTTACGCCGTTTCTCTGATTATCGATAAATCCACACAACATGATTTTCTTGGCATCTGTAAAGAAGGTAATTTGTCATTGCTTTCCTTCCTAGCGGCGACCATACTGGTCAGTGACTGTAGCCATTGTCTCCTAAAAAAAGAGATCCTCTGCCTACCGTCGTGAAGGTGGAGACCATTACCTACAACTATCTGTCGGCTGCTCCCTATCTTCATCCACCACCTGCACCCGTGGCTTCACGTAACCATGATCGGGGGGCTAAACGGGTACTCCACCTTGCCCAAGCGTGTCCCGTAGGCTAGCGGAGGGAAGGAGGCGCCTTACTTCTCCTTTGATAGGGGATACCCCTACCCCGCTACCCTGTCCAATATGTCCAATACTCGTCAATTATTTAAGTGTTTTTCTTTTAGATATCTTGTAATTCCGCAGAATGCTTGAACATAATTATTAAGTGTACTGATCAATTAAGGCATTACTATAAGGTTATTATGATCTTTTAAATATGCTCTAAGCAAGTAGGGAAATGCATTCGCAGTTGAATTGTATGATTTGTTTTTATATGTTGGAAGATATCAACAATGATGGGAAATATTTAAGAATAATAAAGAATATTTACTGCAACCAAGTAGCAGCAATTAAAATGGGTAATAAAGAGGGTAGTTACGAACAGATAAAGCTAGGAGTACGACAGGGGTGTCTCTTGTCACCAGACCTCTTCTCCCTATATAGTGAAGTAATAATGAGAGAGTTCAAAGAGACGCAAGGAATACTAATCGGAGGTTTTAAATATACGCTATGTTTTATACGCTATTATATACTTTATAATGAATGAAGAGTGGGCTTTCATTAAACATATGGACTTCTCCGATGTCAAGAAACCCCAGTTATATTGACGTCAATTTTGTAAAGTATCATTGTTTGTTGGTCTACAATGGGGCATCATCATGTATGCTGATCTTTGTCATTTTGGAGAGTCAAAATCATCGTTTCATGATGAAGAAATCCGCCTTTATAATGAATGGGGAGCTGAATTTTCATTTTAATATGGACTTCTCCGATGTCAGGAAACCCCAGTGGTATGGACGTCAATTGAGTACAGTATCAGTATCCTTTAAGCACAATGGACCACAACGGTCATATCGGCAGTAATCTACCACCGATTACCATTTTCGGAAACATGACTTAATGGTCTTTCTCCATGAAGATTGATCCGTTTAATTCCATCCTTGGATAGCCGTTCAAGCTATGACACAGATCAGTGGAATTTATACTTTCGTGTATTTGTTAGTCTATTTTTGTTTGTTTGTTCTGTGCTGACGAAGGCTGTGGCCGCAACGTCCATTTTGTTTTTTGTAGTCGTGCTTTGGTAAAGCTCACAACCTACTTCGTTTTTCAGTGATTCATTCATTTCTCCATGAAGGGGTTGTGAAGTAGTAGTAGTAGTAGTAGTAGTAGTAGTAGTAGTAGTAGTAGTAGTAGTAGTAGTAGTAGTAGTAGTTATTGGCACCTTTACGTCTTGACAGATGATAGTTTGGTACAATGTGCTTGAAAAAGGCATAATAACTACAACCCGTGGTGGTGGCGATTGTGACTGATAAGGCCATTTCGCGCTGTAAATGTTTGTCCACAGTGGATGCATGTGAAAACATGGTCATTTCCACCATCATACATCATCTTCCGTCTCTCGCGCTCTGTGTGTGCTTTATCTAAAATCATGTTCTCCTTTGTCTTTATTTCATTTCTGATAGTTGCCCTCAGTGCAACACGTTCAGCGGCGACTTGCTCCCAATGTGCATTATCAATGCCTGTATCAATCATATCCCGCTTACACACATCTTTGTATCGAAGTAGAGGCCAAACCTGAGATCTCCTATCCATCTGTGATTCACAAAAAAAGAGGACTTTTGGTATTCTACCATCATCCATCCTCCTAACGTGTCCTATCCATCTAAGTCTACGAAGACTGAGCATGGGACACACCGTCACACAACCTGATCTTTCCAATACTTCAGTATTTGTGATTTTGTCTTGCCACTTAATACCAAGTATTCTTCGCAGACAACGCATATGAAAGCTGTTTAAATGTTTCTCTTGGTGTGAGTAAGTTGTCCAGGTTTCATTGCCATAAAGAAGAGTACTCAGGACACAGGCTTGATAGACAAGGACATTTGTTTTGGCAGTAAGCTTCCTGTTCTCCCAGACTCTTTTTTACTAACACGTTCATTGTTGCTGCTGCCTTACCAATCCTCATGTTGATTTCCTGAGGTAGGGATAATTTGCTATTTATCTCTGATCCTAGTTATGTAAAATGGTTTACTATCTCCAGTTCGGCGTCGTCAATAAAGATTGATGGTACCCCATGTGCACCTTGTGACATAATCTGTGTCTTCTTTTTGTCAATTGTTAAACCAAATTCAGAACAAGCATTGGAGAATGCAGATAGTAGATTTTGTAATTCTTCCTCAGAGTGGGTCGTAATTGCAGCATCATTTGCAAACAACAACTCTCTTTTCAGTACCTTCCTAATCCTGGTCTTGGCCTTCAATCTCTGAGCATTATAGAGACCGCCATTTGAGCGTGAGTGAATGTATTTACCACCATCCTGATCACGAAAGGCAATCTCATTAGAAGTGAAAAGTATATTCCAAAGAGAGTGGGGGATAGTAAGCAACCTTGCTTAACTCTACTATTGATTTCAAACTTTTCTGAAGATGCACCTCAGACTTGATTATACCCTTCATGCCTGTGTGGAACTATTCCACAATGGACAGAAGAGTTGGTGGGCAGAAAATCTTCTTTAGTGCCTTGAACAAACCATCACGACTGACCAAATCAAATGCCTTTGTGAGGTCGATGAAGGCAATAAACAGTGGTTGATTTTGTTCACGGCATTTTTCTTGCATTTGTCGCAATGAGAATATCAAATCAGTGGTAGACCCGGTTCTGTCGGAAGCCGCACTGTGATCCGGGGTAGACTTGATCTCCCAGGACTTGAAGTCTGCGCAGAACAATTCTGGCAAATACTTTCCCAACATTACACAGAAGTGAGATACCCCTATAGTTGTCGCAGTCGCTTCGATCGCTCTTGTTCTTGTACTATGCTATGATACTTGAATCTTTGAAATCCTGCGGGACTTGTCCTTCTCGCCAGCAGTAGCTCTATTAGCTGGTTTATCTGTAGAGAGAGTGCAGATCTTGCCCACTCCTGATAACCTCTGTTGGAATCCCATCTTTGCCTGGAGCCTTGCCAGATGCAAGTTCATTTATAACACACTTAACTTCTGTTATGGTGGGAAGTGTGTCCAGGTGGTCAAGAGTTGGCAGGGCCTCTATGCACGTTGAGGGCATCATCCGCTAGTTTGGTCTCACTTGAGTAAAGCTCTAAATAGTGCTCTACCCATCTATCCATCTGCTGTTTCTTATCAGCGATTTCTCCAGTCAAAGTTTTCAATGGTGCACTTCTTTTGATCATTGGACCACATGCCTTCTTTATCCCTTCATACATGCTTCTGATGTTTCCCATATCACTTGCGATTTGAATGGACTCACATAACTTGATCCAATAGTCATTTGCACGCTGCCTGGCAGCCTTTTGCACATCCCTTCTAGCTTGCTTCAACTCACTGAAAGTGTTACGTGTTGTTCTTTCCTTGTTTCTTAAGAGAGCTATCTTCTTGTTATCAATCAAGGACTGCAGAGTCTGCCTGTTTGCCGCAAACCAGTCCTGCCTCTTATGATACACAGTGCCGTAAACCCCTACCGCTGTTTTATAAAGAGTTTCCTTAAGTTTACTCCACTTTTCACTTACTGTACAATTTTCTGATGTATCAATGAACCTGTCTTCATGTTGCTGTTAAAACTCAAAGCATTTTTCAGGATCGTGAGTGTTAATAATAGTAATCCTGGGACTAGATTTGTGTTTAGCTCTGTAGATTCTATTTGGTCTCAGTCTAACCCTTGCAACAACCAAAGAATGACCCGTATCACAGTCAGCACTATGGTAACTTAGATTTATTGATGTATGGTTCATATGTTGTCCTCGTGTGATGATGAAGTCCAGCTGATGCCAATGGCCGGATCTTGGATGTGTCTATGTGACCTTATGCAGCTCCTTTGTTTTAAGAAAGGAGTTTGTAATACATAGGTCATTTCTGGTGCAATGCTCCAGCAGCCTTTGACCATTTTCATTCATACGACCAATGTTGTATTTTCCCAGTAACACTGGCCATGAACTAGAGCCCTTGCCCACACGAGCATTGAAATCACCGAGCATATAGATATAATCAGAATTTGGAACTGCCTTGATCATAGAGTCTAACTCCTCATAGAACGAATCTTTCACAACATGAGAGGAAGCGAATGTCGGTGCATTTGCAGTGATAATGGTGGCAAAACCACAAGAGTTTGCCAAGCACAGGGATAATAGTCTTTCATTTCCTCCAGCTGGAATATCAATCATTCCCAGTAGCGAATTCTTCACCGCAAAGCCCACACCATGTTGCCTTTTTTCTGCCTGCCCTCTACCCTTCCAAAAAAGGTGTAATTGTTTTCCCTGAGTGACCCTTCCGCAGCGAGGCGAGTCTCCTGCAGGAGAGCAATATCAATGCTAAGAAGGTTTTGTTCGGCATCAATCACAGCCGTTTTTTCTCACATCGTTAATATTCGTCAAGTCAGTGGAAAATCCTGGACACATGGTTCTTACGTTCCAGGTTGCAAGCCGTAGCTTGAAGTTTCTATTTTTCTTTTTATTAGTGCCTTGTGCATTGGTTTTACAGCCTGCGATTCAGATTGTATCCTAGCCCCAAGCACCCATTGAAGCAGGCAGGCTGTGGCGGATCAGCACCCAATTGGCCGGGGGCTGCCCAGCTTGAGGCTGGCGGTAGCTGATCAGTAACACCTGTAGTTGTCTCCCACCGTCAGAGGCAACCCGTGGCGCCCCATGTCTACGCCAATTGACAAGGACTTATAACTCGTAAATGTTGCCTCTCGCTTTGATTCCGAGGCTGGTTAAGACCAGGGATGGAGTTATTGCCTCTCCAAAGCCCAAAGCCTAGGCTAAAATATAGAAACTGCCTAGTTTACTCCAGAGGAAAGGTACCACCTATACATCTTGAACAAGATAAGCTGCAGAAGCTGCCGGATCAGCAAAACAATGCTCTAAATGTCCGCCTGTCGGAGCTTCGATCCTAGACCAGCTGCCAACCTAGGCTTAAGGCCTGGTCTGCCCTGCCATGACATTTAATACAATATATGATACTGGAAATATACCTCATGAATTATGTAATTCTATATATTTATTGCAATCCCAAAGAAATCAGGAGCCTTGGAATGTGATCAACATTGAACAATTAGTATAATGAGTCACATCTCGAAGATTTTACTAAGAAGTATCATGCAAAGAGGAAGAAAATACTACGTGAAATGGGAGAAGAACAATGTGGGGTTGTAGAATTCAAGGGTACAGTAAATGCTGTGTACATACTGAGAACAGTAATTAAACGTTCTATAGAAGTAAACAAAGATCTATACCTTTGCTTTATTGACTACACAAAGGCTTTCTATAAAGTGAGACGTGTCGACATGATAAGGATGCTTGAAGATCTACAAACTAATGGAAAAAACCTTAGACTTGTAGAAAAATAAAACATATGTTGGAAACAACAAGCTGCAATAAGAATTGATAATGAAGTAGGTCAATATCAGCCTATTAAGAGAAGTATAAGACAGGGATGTGTAATGTCTCCAGATCTTTTTTCCCTGTGCAGTGAAAATATTTTCAGAAATATAGAAGATATGGAAAGAATCAACATTGTGGGATGATGCATCAATAACAATGGATATGCAGATGATACAGTCTTTATTGCAGACAATTAACAGGACCTGCGCCATTTAGTAGATGCGGTTGTTGCACACAGTGAACAACTAGGGTTAGAATTGAATTGTAAGAAGACACAGATTATGGTCGTCACTGGGAAGTAGGAAATACCACAATGTAATATACAAGTAAATGGGCATATTCTTAAACAAGTGAATCGGTACAATTATCTCGGAACAGTCATAACATATGATTGGAGATGCCTTGAAGAAATTAGAACAAGAATGGCCATTGCGAAGGTAGCCTTTTGCAAGATGAAAAACATACTGGCCAATAAAAAGATATCTATCTAAATGAGAAAAGAAGATTTGAAGTGCTACAGAGAACCTGTACTGTTGTATGGATGTGGAGCGTAGACAATGAGCAGACAAGCTGAAAAACATCTGATGGCTGTGGAAATGTGGTTTCTGAGGAAAATGCAAAGAATACCATTGACAGCCAGAAATACCAATGAACAAGTCCTTCAAAAAACAAATGAAGACAGAAAATCCAATGAGCATGTGCTTCAAGAAACAAATGAAGATCGTAAAGTGATTAGAGACATTAGACGTAGACAGTCAGCATTTTTTGAGCATGTTATGAGAAGAAATGAATTGGAGAAGTTGGTGACAACTGGTAAGATCGAAGGAAAGAGACCAAGGGGAAGACCGAGAAGCAAATACCTGGATGGCTTGGCCACGTGGCATGGTCGAGACAGAAACACGTAGCTGATCCACGACTATGGTGGTCGAGTGAGGTGGCAGAACATGACCACCCACGCTTATCGGCATGGCACATAATGGATGGAAATGAAATCGATAAAGATAACGAGGTCAATGGGGATTCCATTGAAGTGTATTTGTCCGGTAGAGAGCATCATGTGCTACATTTAATACTCGATCGTTGCCAAGCAATTGTATGGAAATTAAAGGTTAAAAATACACTAAATGTTGGTACATAGAATGTCAGAACACATAGCTTGAATGGAAAACTAGATAATATGAAGAAAGAAATGGAAAGAATGAAGATAAATGTATTAATGAATAGTGACAAGCGATGGCCAGGTGCAGGGGGGAAATGTTTAGATAAGTATATAATTATTTACTTAGCAGGGAAGGAGTTATTTAGTTAGTTAGTTAGTTAGTTAGTTAGTTAGTTAGTTAGTTAGTTAGTTAGTCGCAGTTCCAACTTCACAGCAACGGGTCGTCCCCATTATGCTCCGTTCCTGTGCCAGTGAATATCACACAAAACGCTCCCCACTGCCAATGTGAAAAGTGGAAAAGACAGGAGTCTCGACAAACAACAGCCCGCACAGATACAATGTGCATAATGATGCCGCCAGAATGTCAACACACCAGTCCCCCACGAAACACCCAATTCATCTCTGATGGAATCGGCAGTCATTTTCCCATCTGGATGTTTCCTAGATGTTCACCTACACAGTCCACGAACATACAGTTCATCACCGACGGCAGTGGCAGTCAACCAGACACCCAGCAGCCTCGCATTTCTGCATAAGGAAAAAACTGGTCAACTCTGGGACATAGCCACCTGCCATCGCTCCGAACATGCAGTCACGTTCCAAAAATAAAAACTTGGGCAGATTCAAAAGCACTTCACACGAAACTCACAGCTCACAGTGTCGCGCCAGGCAATCACTCAGTAGCAGGGCGACGGAACCATCAAGGAGTACAAAAGGGAAGTTGGCATAATTTTGGAACAAATGAGTGCTAGGACAGTTACAGGATTTTGGACAATCTCAAATATAGTATTGTTAGTGAAACTCCATGGCAAACCTCTGAATTTAAACATAATACAAGTATATGCGAATGGCAATATCGATACATGAAGCCCATAAGCGGGCACTCTCCCGCTGTTTATACTTCACCTCGGCACCGCAAGGTACAAAAGGAACATGATGAGAGAGAGAGAGAGAGAGAGAGAGAGAGAGAGAGAGAGAGAGAGAGAGAGAGAGAGAGAGAGAGAGAGAGAGAGAGAGAGAGAGAGAGAGAGAAGTATATGCGCCAACAGCAGACTGTAAAGAAAAAGATGTAGATATATTTTATAACGAATTAGGCATGGCCGAGGACCAGTGTAAAAATTGTGAAATGACTGTCATCCTCTGGGATTTCAATGCCAAAGTAAGCAACGAAAAGGTGAGTGGTTTGACTGGTGGCTATTGCCATGGAGTTGGCGTGGAGCAAAGGACCATTCATTGCAGGTGACCTAGAGTCTTGCACATTTCAGTGACAGACGTGAAGATCGAGTGGATTGTGAACCACTCGGCCGGAAGTAACCGGAGTGAAGGTCAAGCACGGACTACAGGTCCGTTAGAGATCATTCACGTCTGGACCGCGTTCGAGGACGGACGGAGAATGGCACATGGCAGAAGTCCATCTGGCCGCCACGTTTGTACAGATTGAGCGTTTGTGAATTGGTGGACGAATGTCGACGTCAGTGATTGTTCGAGCGACAGATATACAAGATAGAGATCGAGTGCAAGTATTATTGTTTTAGTGACATGGTGTGACATGTGTTTTAAAGGAAAGACAGAATACACCGTGTGAAAATAGATGGAGCTGTCGTGTAAGAAGTCATTGTTACTGTGGGTTGACTGTTATGTGATATATATGTGGTGATTTAGAGAAGGTAGAAAGAGTATTACTACCAATCAACTCCAGGGCAAATAAGAACAACAATAGAACATGAATAATACATATGCCCTATCTACCTGGAGACAGTAGAGTGACTTATGTCAACAGTTACAGATGCCCTAATGCGGTAGCAACTGAGTAACATCAGCTCATCTATCGACAACACAGATTAGTTCAGTGGCAGTAGAATCGCCAGTCGTAATCCATCCAGCAATAGCTTATTGCCGACTCAGTTGTGACCCATTTCGCTCTATGGCAATACAGTGCGTTCATGACAGCACCTCACACATGTCAACAGCGCTCATGCCATCCGAAAGCATATCCCGCTTATTGGCAGCTATGACCTAGGCCTAGGAGATAGGAATTAGAGAGGCGACAGATTAATAGGCGAAGTGAGCAGGACAAACACTGGCCTGGTACAGTCAAGACAAGCATGTACTGTTATTTTCGCACTGGCGAAAGGCCGTGCAAGTTTATGGGGTTTATATAGACAAATATTATAATTAGAAGAAATGTAATTTATATAGGGTGTATTTTTAATAACTGCTGTGTTTGAAAATATTGCCGGTCCAAGTTTTATATTCACATACTGTAAATTTCATGCAACATAATTGGTAAATACAACACTTGGACCGGCATTATTTTCAAACACTGCACAGTCATTAAAAGATTCGTAAATTTCACTAATTTTGAACAAATAGTTAACTCCTCTCTCTCTCTCTCTCTCTCTCTCTCTCTCTCTCTCTCTCTCTCTCTCTCTCTCTCTCTCCTCTCTCTCTCTCTCTCTCTCTCTGCAAATGGTGCATTGCTTTCTAACGCACCCCACCCTATCCCTTTAATATAAATATCTCATAATAATAATCATCATCAAGTCCTCTGCCAGCAGGCGTAGGCGTTCACGGCTCTCCACAAATCTCGGTCTTTGGTGTTCTGGATCAACTCTGCTGATGATATTCCTCCATGCCACCGTCTCAATCCATCCAGCATCGTTTCTCTTGGTCTGCCTCTGCCTCTCTTCCCCTCGAACTTTCCAGTTGTCACGACGTTCTCCAATGCCTCTCTTTTCATCACATGACCGAAGAAAGTTATTTGTCTCTTTCTTTTTGTTGTATGTAATGTTCTAGTGTCATTAGCCGGTTTAGGCAGTCGTTGTTAGTTACTGTGGCAGTTCAAGGAATTCGCAACATTCGTCTCAGGAACTACATCTCGGTTGCTTCTAATTTCTTCTTAATTTACCCATTTACATTCCAAGATTCAATGCCATACAGCAAAACTGGTTCTATATAACTTTTTAGCACTCTCTTTCTTACATTCAGTGATTGTGACTTATTGCAAAAGATACTCTTCATTTTCTGAAATGCAGCGTTTGCTTGCCATATTCTGTTCTTAATCTCTGATGTGCATCTTCCATCTGATGTTATGCATGCCCCTAGGTATTAAAATTATCCACTTGGTTAAGAATTTCCCCTCTTTGTGTCACCATTTTCTTTGATATCACCATTGTTACTGTTTTCTTGATATTCCAGGAGAGTAGTTTCTTTGAACTCTCTTTTATCACAATGTCTAACAATTGTTGTAGGTCTGTTGAATTATCAGCCATCAATACTGTGTCATCTGCATAGCGTATATTATTTATATTATAACCTCTGATTAGTATTCCTGGCGTCTCTTTGATCTCTCTCATTATTACTTGGCTATACAGGAAGGCCACGCTATACGTTGCTTCGGTTTACGTCGTTTCTCTGTAACGTCGTTGTCACAATGGGAGATAACTTCACTTTACGTCGCTACGTTACGCCATAACGTCGTCACCTGTGTTGCTATGCTGCGTTATCGTCGCCATTTTACATTTTGTGCAGTGCGTTTTTCCAGGATTTTATCGTGTAATCACCCATTATCTTGAGGTGAAGTTAGATGTGTTACATCGTTTTGAGGCTGGCGATCGAGCTGTTGATATCGGTAAAGTCCACGATTTACGACTTTACGGACAATTCGTGCAGGTGCTGACAAAATTATAGAGGGTGCTAAAAACGTAACCCCTTTGAGTGCTTCCAAGATCACTCGTATCAGAAGTACTCTTATGGAGAACACGGAAGCAGGATTGGCCGTCTGGATTGATGACCAGAAGCAACGGAATGCCTGTGAGCAAGATGGTTATCCAAGAGGAAGCAAAATCTGGCTATAAGGATCTAACTAAGAAGAGCAGTACTAGTAGTGCTGATGATAGTTTTGGAGCGAGTCGTGGTTCTAATGCCTCTACGTCCCAATAACTTTACCACTTGCCCCTCAACCCACCTACTTAGCCAATAAATATCAACAACCATCAAAATAAACATTACATAATGAAATGTATGTCATTTAATTCTATGGGAAATAGTTTTTCGCTGTACGACGTTTCACTTAAAGTGGCGTTTTCCAAGAACGTAATCCCGATGTTAACCGGGACCTTCCTGAATAGGGAGAAGAGACCCGGTGACAAGACACACCCCTGTTGTACTCCTAGCTTTATCAGTTCGTAACTTCCCTCTTTATTTCCCATTTTAATTGCTGCTACATGGTTCTAGTAAATATTCTTTCAATATACTTAAATCTTTCCCATCAATGTTGATATCTTCCAACATATAATAATAAATCATACAATTGAACTGCGCATGCATTTCCCTAGTTGCTTAGAGCATATTTAAAATATCATAATAACATGATAGTAAGGCATTGATTGATCACTACACTTAATAATTAGGTTCAAGTATTCTGCGGAATTACAAGATATTTAAAAGAAAAGCTCTTAAATAAGCAATGAGTAGGGGACATAAACATCTAATATATTTCCAAGGGAGATTACTTAAATTTTAAAGGAATAAATAATATACTCTTGAAAATATTAAGAGCTAAGATTAATCTTCTTCGTTTTATTTTTTGGAAATGAAACAATTAATACGGAAGTAAAAGTTTATAATCAGATTTATAAAACTGTTAGGTTTCATAAAGAATATGTTGTTAATTTTATTATACTTACATGTTATAACTATCTATTCAATTTTATATTGATTTTTTAAACATTATTTGGATACTTTATGTGTCCAATGATGGAGGGTGGTCTAGTACCAACTGTTCCAGAGGTTTAGTTTTCTAAATAGAAACCGTACAGTTCTTCATACAACCACTGAAGACAAGAGTAAGGTAAGAGTGTGAGACTACCGCATCATCAGACTCGAACTTTTCGGAACCTAATCCTTCCGACGGGCTGATCTTGGTGCCACCTGCCATTGAATGTCTAAACATTCTTCTACAAGGTTTAGGGATGATTCCCTAATTAGGCATAGCCTAAATAGTTATACTGAAGGTAAATTTTTCTGTAGATGATAGCATGTGGATCTGAGATGGTACCGAGTGCGCTCACCGCCTGCTCTTTCCTTTCCGGTGTTGTCTGTTGTATGAGGTCTGCAGTGATGATACATGAGACCTAGCCTGTGTGGATCAGAAATTCTACACTGAACCGCTGTGGTACACGAATTCAACCATGATCCTATGTGGTAGATCAATTCGTTAAAGAAGGTTTGGTAATGAAGGCTACAATTAACTTATGTTGTATATAACTTCCACGCTGAAGCTGAATTTCCAATGGTAGATGTCGTGTATGTGCTAGATCCAGAGGACAACCCCGGCTGGGGAAACGTCGTAGCTCTGGGAGAATTTCAGCTTGAACATCAGTGTTGAATACCAACGAAACGTCTACGAGATGCCACTTGAAAGATTTATGATTTCACAGTGATACGTCTTCATCAAAGCGTATAGACACTCATCAAGTTATCACAATAGACATTCATCATGTTATTATATACCAGTGTTCTGAACTAGACTCAGATGGACTCCAGTCAATCCTGAGTTCCAGCCATATCTGCAATTAGTTGTCTACCAGAGAGTAGAAGTCCACCCGAGACACCTAAAAGACTGTGTTATGTGTATCCTGAGAGATTTTCTTATAGTCATGGTGTGGAAAACCTACGTCACCCAACCAGGGGTGAAGCATCACTTGACCATAATTAGTGATTGTTCCCAGACTTTATTTTCAGATATTGTCCAGGTGCATCAAGGGGATATCTCATGGTCAAGGATCTCCCATCCAGACTGTGTAGGCAGAGCAGTCATAGAGACAATAGGGATCGAAAATTCTCGCAATTGTGGTGGTGTGTTCTTAGTCCATTCAACGGAGTCCTGGTCGCTAAATCCAATCGTTTGACCACCGGTTGCTTGCGGCAGAACAGTCCACAAGTGTTCCAGACGGCAGTGCTGGGAAAGGGCCGGGTGAGTCTTCTGGACCGACTCGACGGAAACACCCGCCAATCTTCTGCTATACCTCATGATGACCCAGAATCATCTCTGACTCTATCTCTAACCTTTTGTCTATATTGTAAATAGATCATTTCCTATCAGGATGTTCCTTTCAGACCTGTGTCTCTAGTATGCATTAAATGGTTGAATTGTTGACATGTCTTCTATACAGTTATTAGGTGTGATCTTGGACGAGGCCTGAGAGTAAAGTTCCAAGGTAGAGGGTAGATGGTAGAGGTTTAGGATCTGGGAGGGGTTTGTAGACGCAGGACACTTGTCACCGTGCAGAGGGGGTCAGTAATAGTAGTATCTGTGTATTTACCTGTCCAATCCCTGAGGTTAATATACACGTGAGTAACTGGGATACCTCGGGGCTTGTGTTCATTCACAACAACCGAGGCCATCCTGTTACAGTAACTACCCTCTTTATTTCTAATTTTAATTGCTGCTAATTGGTTCCAGTAAATATTCTTTATTATTCTTAAATCTTTCCCATCAATGTTGATATCTTCCAACATTTTAATCAGTTCATCATGTTTTACTGTATCAAATCCCTTAGTATAATCTATGAAGCACAAATATATGTCTTTATGTTTCTCTAATTACCTTTCCATTAGTGTCCGTAATGTATATATTGCATATATTTGCACCCTTTCCCTCCACAAATCCATACTGTTCTTCACTAATTTCCATTTTCATGTTCTTTCTGGTTGTTCTTATTATGATTCTGAGTAGAAGCTTAGTGATATGGTTTATGAGGTTAATTGTACGAACATCTTCACATTCAAGTACTCCTGGTCTTTTTGGTAAGGCTATAAATACAGATTGCAGCATATCACTGGGTAAATATCCACTCCTGTAAATATCATTCAACATTTTGGTTAATATATCTACTCCAAATTCTCCCAATACTTCTAATTCTTCTATTGTGATTTCACCTAGCCCAACTGTTTTTCCTTCTTCATATGTTTTACAGCGTCATCGACTCCTTCTTTTAGAATATGTGGACCATCTAAGTTACTTTCTTCTGTTAATTCTTCCTTTTCTCCGTCATATAATTCTCTTATATACTCATTCCACCTCTTCATTATAGTTCCTTCCTCCAATAATATCTTTCCTGTTTTTGATTTCAAACACCCTGTATTTATTCTTATTTTCTTCCCGTGATCTCATTGATTTATCTGTGCATATTTTTGTGTGTCTTTAATGGAATTTAATTCATATTTTTCTTGCACTGCTTGTTTCTTTTTTATATTAGCATATTCTTGTTTGTCATTTTTACTCTGTTTTCTTTTGTCCATCAGCATTAAGATTTCTTCATTCATCCATTTTTTTCTTCTTAGCTATTTGGCATATAATATAATATATAATATTTCTTTGCTAGTTTGATGAATGGAGTCCCTTAACATTTCCAATTGTTTATTTATACTCTGTATTTTGACAATGCTATTGCACTGTAAATATTTTTCACAGCCACTCTGTATTGTTCTTGAATTTCTTTATGGACTTCAGAACCTCTTTATTAAGTCTCACGTTCCTAATCATTTTTTCCCTCTATTTAATCTTACTTTTATTTGTCCACATAGTGGTACATGATCACTATTTCAATCAGCACCAGGCATTGTCTTTACATTAATTAAACCATTTCTAAATCTGTTATTAATTAGTATGTAGTCAATTTGGTTGCGTATTTTCTTATCAGGGCTTTTCCATGTGTATAGTCGTATTTTATGGTGATTAAACCATGTGCTTCCAATTATCATATCATTGATATTTTCCCTTTCTATTAGTTTTTCTCCTCTTTCATTCCTTGTACCTAAACCATAATTCCCCACTACATCCTCCCTTTTCCCCTTTCCTACTTTTGCATTAAAATCTCCAAGTATTATTTTATTTCTTGTGATCCAATTTGAGCCATCACTGTTTGTTGTTGGTGCATATACTTGTATAATATTTATATCTATTTACTTACCTTTAATTTTGACCATAATAACCCTTTCTGAAATACACCAGTATCTATTAATTGACTTGGCTGTTTCTTCGTCTAATATTATTCCTACGCTTTTTGCATGTGTACCCCCCCCCCCCCCCCCCAGAATAGATTATTGTGTGTTTGTCAGTTATAATTTTGCCCGATCCCTTCCATCTCATCTCACTAACGCCTAGTATATTCATTTTCATGCTATCCATCTCTCTTAGAACATTGGTCAACTTTCCTAGCACATTTAATGTCCTAACATTCCATGTTCCTACTCTAAATTTATTTATTTTAGTTATGATCTTGCCATCAGTAGCTGGATGACGGCCTGGTGTCACCTGTGGCTCATGACTGTCCCAACCGGACGAGGATGTCCTTAGACAGACATTAACGTCGTTCACTAACTCTGAAATGTCGTTTGCCATGAAGTCTTGAAGATAATGTGGTGGTTTCCCCTTGACTTCCACATTCATATGGTGGCCTTTTTACCTCTGCCTTTGACAGTCATTTCCGACTGTAAGGTAAAGTGAGTGCCCTGCTCTGCTCAGCTGCTGAGCTGTCCACGCGAGATCCGCACAGGGCAGGCAGTGAGATTTGCTCGCAGCAGACGAGCAATATCTCCGGTAGGCCTACTCTCATTGGTCGCGGGAGCCGCACGATTCAGGCGGGGAGTCTGACGGTAGTACACGCTTACAGGGTCCAGACACTTGCGTTTGACAGGTGTACGCGCCCAGTGGTCCTGGGTGCGTATACGACCCTTACCTGCGGGATTTGGCTGAATGCCTCTAAGTCAAATCCCAAGGATTTAGGGTCTGGCCATCGCTCGTCTCCTGCTCGTGGAGGCGAGGTCTCGGAGGTTTGACGCTGAGTGAGCCGCCAGCGTCTGCAGCCTACCTTGTTCTAGGCGTATTGGATTATCCATTCCTCTGGATCAAACAAGGCAAGGCCGAGAGAGGGAACATGTCGTTTGGGCACCACATGTTCTCTAAAGCTCTGCCCAGGCATTGTGATGGAATTTTGGCCAAATTCCAACTCACATACTTTGGTCTGTCAAGACTGTAAGGTGCCACTTACTCGGTCCCCAGGGCTACGTTAGCCACACCGTGGTGTGTTTTCATCCTCTACCACGGGGAAGTGCAGTTGGGATTTTCCCTTCCTAGAGTTATGGCCTATGACCAAAACTCTCCAGTACTTATTTAGAGGACAAGAGAGGGATGTGTGTGGTTAATTTCCTGTACACTATTTGTGGCCCTAGGAGGCCAGTAAAAAATGTTCTTTCCCCATATAGGGGTAAACCAATTGACCCACCCAAGGATTACATTGAAATATAAAATAATACTTAAAAGATCAACATATAATTAAACCGTGCATTATAAAATGTAAGTAGTTAAAAATTAAAAACAGATTGTTTAAAGAAATCTAAACGTTTTACATTCGCAATTAACAAATTTTACTTCAATAATAATTTTCATATTTCCCAAATACAGTAAAGAACTTTTTTTGTCAGCTGATAATATCGTCTCTAGTATATGATTTTATTTTTTTAATTGAAGTTGTCTCCCTTATAAGAATATTAGATGTTATGTCCAATCCATCCATCTTGTGCCATGCCGGTAAGCGTGGGCGGTCATGTTCTGCCATCTCACTCGATCACCAGAGTCGTGGATCAGCTCCGTGTTTCTGTCTCGACCATGCCACAAGGCCAAGCCATCCAGGTACTTGCCTCTAGGTTTTCCCCTCGGTCTGTTCCCCTCGATCTTACCAGTTGTCACCAAGTTCTCAAAATCATTTCTTCTCATAACATGCCCAAAAATGGTGACTGTCTACGTCTAATGTCTCCAATCAATTTACGATCTTCATTTGTTTCTTGAAGGACTTGTTCATTGGTCTTTCTGGCTGTCCATGGTATTCTTTGCATTTTCCTCAGAAACCACATTTCTACAGCCATCAGATGTTTTTCAGCCTGACTGCTCATTGTCCAAGCTTCACATCCATATAAAAGTACAGGTTCTATGTAGCATCTCAACACTCTTTTTCTCGTTTCAATTGACATCTTTTTATTGGTCAGTATGTTTTTCATCTTGATAAAGGCTACTTTTGCCAAGGCGATTCTTGTTCTAATCTCTTCAAGGCATCTCCCATCAGATGTTATTACTGTTCCGAGATAATTGTACCTATTCACTTGTTGAAGAATATTCCCATTTACTTGTATATTACATTGTGGTATTTCGTTCTTCCTAGTGACGACCATAATCTGTGTCTTTTTACAATTTAATTCTAACCCTAGTTGTTCACTGTGTGTAACAACCGCATCTACTAAATTTTGCAGGTCCTGTTCATTGTCTGCAATCAAGACTGTCTCATCTCATCTCATCATGTTCCTCTTGTACCTTGCGGAGTCGAGGTGAAGTATAAACTTCGTGAGAGTGCCCGGTTATGGGCTTCGTATATCGACATTCCCATGGATTCTGTTATTCCCTCCGTCCAACGTTTACGTGGTCGGCCTCTTCCTCCATTTCCATCTGGTCTGTACATCATTGCTTGTTGTGGCATGCTGTTGACTGGTAACCTACTTGCATGGCCAAACCATTTGACTTGCTGCTTTCTAATAAAATCTAGAGCAGCTTTAACCCCCACTTTAGTCCTGATTTCTTCATTTCTGATCTTATCTCTTCTTGATACGTTGAGTATTCTTCTCAGGAACCTCATTTCTGTTGTTGTGATTTTTCTTTTCTCTTTTTCTGTCATTGTCCAGGTTTGGCATTGGTAGCACAGAGTTGGTAGGAAGATTGTGTTGTAAAGTGCTTTCTTAGTAGTTATTGATACATGTTTGTTCTTTAGTATTGGTGCCATTTGTCCAATGAGTTGATTTGCCTTATTGCACCTATTTTCGATCTCGTCTTCTGATCTGCCATTTGATGATATTATACTTCCTAGGTACTTGAAGCTCTTTACTTGTTTCAAGGGATGTTCGTTTAGGTGAATTGTTGCTGTTTGTTCTTCTTTAGTTATAGTCATTACCTCTGTTTTGCTTGTGCTAATTTTCTTGTTATGTTCCCTACACATTTCGTTTAGACTATTCATGTGGTCTTGTAATTCAGCTTCTGATTTTGCTATTAGTGCTTGGTCGTCCGCAAACAGGAGTTCTCTAATGGTTAGATTTGCAGATGGTTCTTCTTCTGTGTTCTCGTCATGCGGTATTCTTGCTGTCTCTGCTTGGCTGGTTTCTTTACATATGTTGTCTATATATGTTATGAACAAGAGAGGGGACAGGACACAACCTTGTCGTACTCCAGATCTTATGGTGAAGGGTTCTGAGTGTCCTCCAGTTGCTCTCACTATGCATTCACTGTTGTTGTATAAACTTCTACATAGGTTTGTTAGATGTGTACTCACTCCATATTGTTTAAGGATTTCCCACAGCTTGTTTCTATCTACCCTATCAAATGCCTTTTCTTGGTCGACAAAGGCTAAGTAGAGTGTTTCATTGAATTCGATTGATTTTTCTATAAGTTGTCTAAGAGCAAAAATGGCGTCTGTGCATCCTTTGTTTTTCCTAAATCCAAGCTGCGTTTCGCTTAGCTGGGGTTCTAAAGTAGTTCGTAATCTTTTTTCAAGAATTTTGCAAAATATTTTCCCAGTATGACTCAACAGTGAAATGCCTCTGTCCGTTTATACTTCTTAGTTTTTCTACGAGCAGTATGAAGATCCCCTGCCGGCTTGCTAGGCCAGTCGCAGGTTTAGGACACTAATCTGACCACAGGGAGTCCATCCCCTATGGCGAGCCATAGCCCCGTTAGCCCATGACCTCGCGGTCATGGTTGCCCGGTCTGCACCACGTGGAGGTGGGGTTGACTTGTGTAGTCTGCTGTTGTAGTGTTGGAAGGAGTAACAAAACGCCAACTGTATAAAACGTTGTTTATTTGACAAGGTTTACAAGCCGTGTCCTTTCAGCTGGTTTCTTAGATGTTAACTCCTATAACAACATAATACGTCACGATTGAGCATCTTCCCCCCCTTTCAGTCTCAATGCTCAATCGTGCTGTATCTGTGTTTCCCAATAGACCCCAATTATGCCTAACACTGTTACACCTCCCCATGTTTAATAAAGAATTTTCCTTATAAAGGAAAAATCTTTACTCTAAATCCCCATATTCCATTCCCTCTTTGTCTTCTAACCTATGCTAAAACCAAGTTTGAGTAAACAATCCATCTTTTACTCTTCTCCCAGTGACATGGTCTGCCAACAACCTCCCCATATACTTCTTTATACTTCTTCTTCGCATTTTATTCATACAATACCACGGTTAATCCAACCAGTCCTTCTTTCCCCAACATTATATAGTCAACCCACTTCTTCTTCGTTCTTGGTCCTTCAACCAAACATAACATATTTACATATAACATTTCAAATTCAACTTTATATAATACATCATAACCTCATAACACGTTTTCTTAAATACTCCTTCTCCACTTCAATAAGCAATCCGCTTTCCACTTCAAACACTGATACCAACTCCTTATTCTTATCACCAATACTACTAATTCCCCACTTTCAACTAAGCTGAAATCACTTTCATACGATAGGAAGATAAAGAATCGGTGGCCACCGGAATTTAAAAGAAGCAGTAGAACTCTTCCACACAAAAATCACATTCAGCTACATCACACACCCCTTTTCCAAACCATACTCCTTCACCCTCCTATGTCATTTGAGATTATATGTAATAAAATCTAAAAACCACACTCAACTAAATCATACACCTTTACCACTCATTATGGTAAACGTTTACGCTGCTATCTACAGCTTCAAAAACCTTATCCACATCCATTGTCTATATACAGACACTACTTAACCTCAACCTCATATTGTAATGTTAACCACAAATTATAAAGGTCTATTATCCCTTAAGACCTCTTCTGACTTTATGCCCCTCACCTCACATAACTATATAACTATATCTCACTCAGAACCTCTCTTATAATGACCATTTCTTATGGGCATATCTACTAAAACCTCCAGTTATGCCGTTATCAACAGCAACCTAATAACTTTGAAATCTCCCCTTAAATATTAACCATCAAACACAACATTGTAATCTGACCCACTTATAACATTTACATCCTGCCCAGGCCATGTAACCCCATGTCTCTCTAAAATCTCAATTCATAATTCATGCCGTAATCTACAGCCGCAAAAATAACCACTCATGTCTGTGACTTCTTGTTAATCAAGTTTAATCTCAGTCCCTTTTATTACGGACCCCCAAACACCCCATGTCACTATGTCTCCCCCACTTACACCCCTTTTATTATTGTACTGTTATCCACAGAGTCTAGTCACACATGGATCCAATTCATGTTTACTCTTCGTCTGGGGTAATTTTCTTATTCTTCTATAACCCAGCAATCTCGTGTATATCATGGCTCTTCTGAACCCCCGGAAACTATGTTCCAAACTTTTCTCAGCTTTACCCCACTGAATATATTCATTAATCTTTTCTTCTCCCATGTGGTTTCTAATCCCATATTTTTCTAATTAATGCTTACTTTAGTGTATCTCTAAACTTTCCCATAACCATCCCCGTTATATGTTTCTTCTTCTTCATAAGCCCATCAACCTCACTATGCTGATTATCCCCAGCAATATACACCCATGAAGTTCTTCTTCACAACGTGTCTCTCTATTAGCTCACAGTAGTTTATTATTACTTTCTGAACGAAGGGTCCTAATTAAAGCCCCCTGTATTGTCTTTACGACAAACCTATGTAAACTTAAACATAACTTAATTAACTACTATTTAAGACACAAAACAGTGAAATCAAAATCACAACAGGACATCAAATCCCCCCCAAATTTTTGTAACAATTATTTATGTTTGTTTCCCCTCAACTTAACTAAAGGTATGATGATGATGACGATGATGATGATGATGGTGATGATGATGATGGTGATGATGATATAACATACATCCTATTCTATTTTTTCTTCTACTACTACTGGTCTCTTTTACGGACCAGTAGTTTACACATGAAAGTCTAAGGAGACAATAACCTTACTCTAAAATAATTTCAATCAATTTTACAGGACCAAATCAAGCAAAATTAATTTTATATACATGAGGCATTGTAAGCTCAATTACAATAAATACAACTGTCTTCTCACTAAATGGAAGGTTTTCAAAAAAAAAAAAAAAATATATAATTCTCTTAGAATTAACCACGTAAAGTGACCCAGCAGCATTGGTCTCCTTTGCTAACCAATGTAACACCTATCTATTTAGCCAAGTCATATATAACAAAACATACCAAGCATTAATGCCAAAATACGTATATACATATATACAAATATCTATCTGTTATCTACAGACCATCATAATGCGGAACCATACTTGTTCCCCTCCAAGCAAAATCACTACTCAACAACTGACCATTCCTTTTTCTGGAAGTCAAACATTGATTATCTCCCTCACAATTTTCTATCTTTTCCAGCCTCACTCCTAATACATCATCACATCCAAAATATCCTCTTAATCCAGCACTGTAAACTACAGGTCGACACATTTATTCTATTATGTGGGGATTATTCCAATGTCATCTCAATGTACCAGCCGTCAATATAAACTGTACCTGTGGCTCGATACACTAATTGTTTCCCTTGGCTTTGTACCAAACTTCTTAATCACTACTGTTAACTACAGTATCTTCATCCTCCTACGTCCAACAAAACTTTGTCTATCTAGTATAGACCTCTCACCAACACATCTACTTCCTGTCCTGATAACTAATTCAACCTTTTAAGTTTCTCATCTATCCGACGCAATTAATATTTCATTCTTTTGCATCAGTACTTTCTGTATCTCAGCACCATTACCTCAATTCTCTCCTATCCTTTTCACATCGTGACGACAGTCAAACCAGTCGAAACACCCTTTCTAATTTTCATTTACCTCACCTTGTTTACCTTCGTATCTTTCACTCCTATTTATCAGGATTCTTTCGGAACAGCAACTCATGTCCTGATAACTGACAACGGACCTCATTTTTCTCACATCTCCGTATTAGTCACTCCTGCTTCGGCATGTTCCTGTCAAAAATACTAAAGATATTTTGTGAACTGTCAGTCAGAATATTAACTCTCTGTCATACGACTTCTATAATTTCCTTCCAAGATCACACATTCCAAACAAAAGACATCACAGTTTAGCACAAACAAAACAGAGGCGACGACTATAGCTAAAGAAGAACAACAACAATTCAGCTAAACGAAACGAAACAAATGATATTGACAACAGGTGTAACCAGGCTGTTCAATTCTCTGGACTTATCAATCACTCTTCTCATATTCACACGGACAATGATACACAACCTCGCTCTCATCTCACGACTACTTTTGCACCACGACAATCTAACATGTCTCTTCTATTACTACAAAAAGCACTTTAGACGCCACCTCAACATTCCATCAATCATTCACCACATATCAACACGTATTGATCTCCTCAAAACACATTGACACAAGACATGTTAACGCCACTCTTATATTTTATCTATGTATTTCACTTATGCGAGGTCATCACACCTCTCTCTAACTTCCTTCATCACGACGAACACCTGTCTGACTACGGTTATACTCACGTATGAACACCGCACAACTAGACGAATTATTCCAGAGGACTCTCTCAATTCACTGCCCTCTTATATCTCTACTTCTATACGAAGGTCAGACCCTATACATGACAATCTCGCAAGTTATATTGTTTTCACAGCACTATCTACTATCTCTTCAAAACAAACCTCATTCCAACAGATCCCTAATCTCGTAACTATCCTTCTATACTTCTTCACACACAACTACTACAGTCTTAACTGTCACATTCAACTGTCTACTTTACACACAGGATATTCAGTACTTTCTCAATCTATATCTCCTTACCAGTCAGTCTCGGTTCACCTATCAACAATACTATTCTTTCTTCTCAAACCAACAAACAAAACTATCTTGGACATCACGTCATAGCTCTGAGTCAAACTATTTCTAATACTTATTTTATCTCTCACCCTCTACTAATTCTATGCTGTATCTACTCTATTTTAGTCATATAGTGTGTCCAAGTTGAACACTTCACTGTCTCTCAATACATTAACCCGTCTTTCACTTATAATGTCATCTTCACTATCTGTTGTCAAGTTACTAAAGTACTCAGGTCTTAAGGTCCTAAGGTCTTCTATTTTACTTAAGTCACTTTCTGTCGTTGAATAAATTCCCGCTAACTGTCTACCACTATTACTTTTTCTTAAATGATTCTTCTATATCTTATTTCGTCAGTCTGTTCACTGTTTTCTGTGTATCCTTACGTAACGTTTATACCTTCCCATCTCGTCCTCAGATGACACACTAATAATAGTTCCCACATCAGAGTCACCATAGTTTACTGCAGACACGTCGGCTCTATTCCTATAGTCGTCCCTAAAACGTCTGACTTTCTTTCTCTTCCTCGGTCTTCGTCCCTTAGCCTTCCCTACTGTCTTGTCATACAAACCAGTATTTTGTTTCAAAGAGTCACTACCCAAAACTCTGTCCGTCTGTCTACTAGCAACTACTCCATATGATGGAAGATCACGTCTCGATTCAGGACCTGCCCGTAGTGTAACACTCTCCTTCTCCGAATCATCTGTAATAATATCTGATTCAGCATCACTATAATATTCAGCTGTGGTAATATCTTCTCCATAACTTGAACTTGACAGCTAATATTCCTACACCATTTGGGAATTAGTTTCTTGTCTATAGCTGAAGAAGTTGACATGGTACTACCTCTATTTACAACCATACTAACACTTTTCTTCATTGACTTCCTTTCGTCCTTGGTCCTTGTCTGTCCATCTTTCCCAACTTCAACCTTGTCTCTCTTAGTCAAATGAGTTGGTTTTGACTGAGTCTCTATTACATCCGTTTGAGTTCCCTTTGTTCATCTTGCTGACTGATTGTACCTGAGTCTGCGTACTACTTTCTATCCGTATTACCTTGTCTGCGTCTGTGTCTCTCGTTTCTTTTCTTTACTAACATCGTCTTCTTCTTTCCCTGTCTACTAGTCACATTCGCAAACTATTTTAGGACTAGTCTGTATTTTACTTACTGGTTCAACTCTGTCTCTTACACCTGAGTTAAATATTGTCTTTGTCTTTTCTCTAACCAGTCGTCACGTCTTTTTCTAGCAGTTGCACTGTGAGAGGGCCAGTCCCATGATTTCTTGAAATGTTTCTCTCACGCCCATTTTTGTATTTATACCATTCCGAGCTTTCACTATTTCGTCTGTTCTCACTGTCTTTTACTCTATATAGATCAGGCCTTGGTTCGTCATACCCATATTGTCTTCTGTCTTTATTAAGCAATGTCTGTCTCCTGTTATTCTTTCCTACTCTATTACTGTCTACCATAATTCTATAAGGGTCCTGTCTAGTTGTTTTGTTCTTCAACGTTTTCAGAAACTTCTCTACCTCCGTAATTGACATCTTTAATTCTCCTAACCATGTGCTAACCCGTTGTAACTCCCCGCACAAGAAATTCATATTCAGTTCCTTTGAATATCTATCCAGCTGAAACAATATTGTTCTGTATACTTCTTTAGTACCTGAGAAAAAAACTTATCCTGAGTTCAGCTGAAACATGTGCTGTGCTGAGTCTTCCAAGCTGAAATATTTATACAAGTAACCAATTTCATTGTTGTAATTTCTTAATTTAACGTCTAAACTTGTGCTCCGGTGTTCTGTTCCGTCATGCTGAAAAAATACTGAAATAAAGCAAGCAAAGAACAAAAAAAACACACAATTTCAAATTATTTGCTTCTAAAATCTGGTTAATTAATTACCTTATTTATGAATCACCTAAATTTACTAATTTACAACACATAATTCCTCCAGTTCATAAACTGTTCTATTAGTTATTTAGTTCCAGAATCGCACAAATTTCCCTTGGTTAATCCTCTAAAGAGCACAAGTTGTAATCAGCATCAATATTCTGTCAGCGTAAAGGGAGGAAAAACCCTGTCTTCAATAAGTCCTGTTTGAAACCAAAAAGTTCGCTATAAATCCTCATACTTGTTTCTAATAATATAATAATGTTTTTAGACTCTGCTCTAACCAAGAATTTATGGCACATCACCGGAGTTACACAGTTACCTTCTTTTATTAGCTGACGGATCTAGTTCCACTAACCAGAGTTCGCATCAAGTGAAACCTAGTCTCGAGTTCGAGTGGCGGAGTCCAGAAGCTCAGGTGGCGGAGTTCTCTTCCCTCAGGTAAATTTTGTAGCTGCCAGATACTCTTCCTGTCTCATGGGATGCCTGGATAGATTTCAACCCCTGGTTGGGTCACGTCTCATGGGATGCCTGGATAGATTTCAACCCCTGGTTGGGTCCCTTCCTTGATTCTGAGTGAAGTACATCATCGGCGTCTTGATAGGGGTCATAGTGATAACGTGACCCCAAAAATTTATCACAGTTAACCGAAGCCCAGTGATATTTATGTGTTCCAAAAAAGCGCAATCACGAAATTACAAGGCTTTGTCCATTATTACTTGAGCCTAGGAGAGTTCTTGACTTATTTTTCTTCTTTTGTCTGACAGGTTCAGCTTGAAATTCTGGTTTTCTCAAAGTTCTAGGACAGGATGGCTCTTCTCAAAAAAACGATAAGTTTCATGCAACGGCTATGAGAAGTCCCTTGTTATTGATACTTTCAGTGGCTGGCGCTTTAAAATAGAAGCCCTTTCTTTTGAAACTCCAGAGTTCAGATCTCGGCTCCGGAAAACTTTGAAGGCTGAGTTCAGTTAACGGCCATTATCAATTCGGCCACGGCTCCAGAAAAGCCTCTTGATAAAATTATCTTCTGAGTTTCATCGTACTTCGCGTAGTTAGCCGGACGACTCGATTCAAAAGTCACGGCACCATAATTACTCCTGTTGTAGTGTTGGAAGGAGTAACAAAACGCCAACTGTATAAAACGTTGTTTATTTGACAAGGTTTACAAGCCGTGTCCTTTCAGCTGGTTTCTTAGATGTTAACTCCTATAACAACATAATACGTCACGATTGAGCATCTTCCCCCCCTTTCAGTCTCAATGCTCAATCGTGCTGTATCTGTGTTTCCCAATAGACCCCAATTATGCCTAACACTGTTACACTGCGGGTCATCGGCAGGCTACTAATTTTCGCTCTTCACCCCTCCTGGGAGAGGCTAGCCGATCCTAACCCTGCTGGCTGCAGGGCCAGGCGCATTCCACACCTTACAGACCGTATCATCTGCATATCTAATGTTATTGATGCATTGTCCCCCAATGTTGATTTCCTCCATATCCTCAATATTTCTGAAAATACTTTCACTGTACAGGGAAAACAGATATGGAGACATTACACATCCCTGTCTCACACCTCTCTTAATAGGCTGATATTGGCTTACTTCATTATCAACTCTTATGGCAGCTTGTTGTTTCCAATATATGTTTTTTACAAGTCTAAGATCTTTTCCATCAATTTGTAGATCTTCAAGCATCCTTATCATGTTGACATGTCTCACTTTATCGAAAGCTTTTGTGTAGTCAATAAAGCAAAGGTGTAGATCTTTGTTTACTTCTATAGAACGTTCGATTACGGTTTTCAGTATATACACATCATTTACTGTACCCTTGCCTTCTACAAAGCCACACTGTTCTTCTCCTATTTCAGGTTGTATTTTCCTCCTAACTCTTTGCATGATAATTCTTAGCAAAATCTTCGTGATATGACTCATTGTACTAATTGTTCGATGTTGATCACATTCCAAGGCCCCTGATTTCTTTGGGATTGCAATAAATACAGAATTACATAACTCCTGAGGTATATTTTCAGTATCATATATTGTATTAAGCAGAATGGTAACTTTATCCATTCCATATTCTTCTAAAGCATTAATCATTTCTGTTGTGACGCTGTCTGAAACGGGGGTCTTGCCAGATTTCATATGGTTAAGAGCATTCTGAACCTCCATCTTCAAAAATTGCTGGTCCTTCATTATTATTTTGAACATCATACTGTTCGTCTCTGTTATCGTCATAAAGGTTTTTACGTAATCTGACCATACATGTGAGATCTGATCTCTTTCTATTATGACTCTTCCATCTTTTGTCTTTAGGCAGCCTGCTGATGTACGTGTTCTTTGATTAGTAAGCTCCTGAATTCTTTTGTGCATTAGTTTCGCATTTTTACTGTTGTGTTGTTTTTCAATTTCTCTGCAATTGTTCTCAAGCCATGTTTCTTTTGCCTCCTTACATAAGGTTCTGACTTTTCTGTGAATTTCTTCATATTTGGCAGGATTATTTTTGTTCTGTCTTCTTGTTTCCATTAGTTGTAAGATTTCTTCAGTCATCCATGTCTTATGGCCCACTTTCTTTACTTTTGGAATAGTTTTTTCTGCTGCACAACTGATTGAATTCTTCAGTATTTCCCATTGATCATCTACATTTTGAAATAGGATCTCTAGATCAGACAATAAATCAAATTTGTTCTTTACTTCTATGTTAAAATTATCTTGTATTAATTTGTCAGTTTTCAATTTGCACAAGTCATATTTATGGTTTCCTGTTGTATACTTGACTTTCTTTAACTTTAACCTCAATGTGCCTGTAAGTAATCTGTGATAACTGTAACAGTCTGCATTTGGAACTGTTTTGACGACTGTTAACGCATTTCGAAACCTTTTGCTAATCAGGATGTAATCTATCTGGTTTTTAATTCTGCTGTCTGGACTCCTCCATGTCCATAATCTTCTAGGATGCTGTTTAAACCAGGTGTTTCCTACAACCATTTCTTGTTCTTTTGCCCATTCTACAAGTCTGTATCCTCTTTCATTTCTCTCTCCCAAACCATGGTTGCATCCATCGCTTTGCTTTCCTATTTTTGCGTTGAGATAACACATTATGATATTTATTTCTGATTTTTTACAGTTCTTCAAAGCAGACTCCATGTCATTATAAAATTCCTCTAAACTTTCTTCACTGCATTCACTTGTTGGGGCATATACTTGAATGACATTTATTTTAAAAGGTCTTCCGTTTAATTTTACTAATAGAACTCTGTCTGACACAGCCCGATATCCTTTGACAGAATTTGATGTTTGCTTGTCTAATATAATGGCTACATCTCTTTGCTGTTCTTCTCCCCCAGAATAAATAATCTTACAATCCTCTCCTGTCCTTATCCTTTCCATCTCGTTTCCGATATTCCTAATATGTTAATCTTCTCTCTCTCCATTTCATTTTTGATGTTTTCTAATTTTCCATCTGCATTCATTGTTCTAACATTCCAAGTTCCTACTTTCAATTATATTAATCTTTTGCACCTAGTAGCCTGTTGACGGTCTGGAGTCACCTGGTGCGCATGACTATCCATACCGGGCGAGGCTGCTCCTATGGAGCACCCATTTACGCCGTTTCTCTGATTATCGATAAATCCACACAACATGATTTTCTTGGCATCTGTAAAGAAGGTAATTTGTCATTGCTTTCCTTCCTAGCGGCGACCATACTGGTCAGTGACTGTAGCCATTGTCTCCTAAAAAAAGAGATCCTCTGCCTACCGTCGTGAAGGTGGAGACCATTACCTACAACTATCTGTCGGCTGCTCCCTATCTTCATCCACCACCTGCACCCGTGGCTTCACGTAACCATGATCGGGGGGCTAAACGGGTACTCCACCTTGCCCAAGCGTGTCCCGTAGGCTAGCGGAGGGAAGGAGGCGCCTTACTTCTCCTTTGATAGGGGATACCCCTACCCCGCTACCCTGTCCAATATGTCCAATACTCGTCAATTATTTAAGTGTTTTTCTTTTAGATATCTTGTAATTCCGCAGAATGCTTGAACATAATTATTAAGTGTACTGATCAATTAAGGCATTACTATAAGGTTATTATGATCTTTTAAATATGCTCTAAGCAAGTAGGGAAATGCATTCGCAGTTGAATTGTATGATTTGTTTTTATATGTTGGAAGATATCAACAATGATGGGAAATATTTAAGAATAATAAAGAATATTTACTGCAACCAAGTAGCAGCAATTAAAATGGGTAATAAAGAGGGTAGTTACGAACAGATAAAGCTAGGAGTACGACAGGGGTGTCTCTTGTCACCAGACCTCTTCTCCCTATATAGTGAAGTAATAATGAGAGAGTTCAAAGAGACGCAAGGAATACTAATCGGAGGTTTTAAATATACGCTATGTTTTATACGCTATTATATACTTTATAATGAATGAAGAGTGGGCTTTCATTAAACATATGGACTTCTCCGATGTCAAGAAACCCCAGTTATATTGACGTCAATTTTGTAAAGTATCATTGTTTGTTGGTCTACAATGGGGCATCATCATGTATGCTGATCTTTGTCATTTTGGAGAGTCAAAATCATCGTTTCATGATGAAGAAATCCGCCTTTATAATGAATGGGGAGCTGAATTTTCATTTTAATATGGACTTCTCCGATGTCAGGAAACCCCAGTGGTATGGACGTCAATTGAGTACAGTATCAGTATCCTTTAAGCACAATGGACCACAACGGTCATATCGGCAGTAATCTACCACCGATTACCATTTTCGGAAACATGACTTAATGGTCTTTCTCCATGAAGATTGATCCGTTTAATTCCATCCTTGGATAGCCGTTCAAGCTATGACACAGATCAGTGGAATTTATACTTTCGTGTATTTGTTAGTCTATTTTTGTTTGTTTGTTCTGTGCTGACGAAGGCTGTGGCCGCAACGTCCATTTTGTTTTTTGTAGTCGTGCTTTGGTAAAGCTCACAACCTACTTCGTTTTTCAGTGATTCATTCATTTCTCCATGAAGGGGTTGTGAAGTCCTCGGAGATTTGTCCCCCCCCCCCCCCCCCCCCCCCCCCCCGGTAAATGGAGTCTGCAAGATGATTCTATAGGAAATAGATTGTTTTTCTCGTTGAGAATATATGTGTCCTCTATGGATGATGGAATGGTTTTACAAAAAAATATGTTCTGTTGCTTCGATAAAACCGTAGCATAATCAAAATGCTCTATTTTCGTCATCATGGAGTGGCCGACTCATCGATCAATGATGATAGGGATCCGTCTATACAATGTTTGGAGTGCGGACCTCAATCAAATATATATTTCCAGGCAATCCCCAGAATTTGGTAGGTCAACTATAAGGCAGGATGACCTGGCCAGGCAGATGTACTGACCATTCTGGTAGGCCTACTGGTACATACATCTGCTGAGGGGCTGCTAGGGGCTGAGTGGTCTTGAGGTATGGTGTCCGCCTCGAGTGCTGGAGGTTTCGGGTTCAAGCCCCGGTGACGACCGGGATTTTTTCACGTGGACTTCACGTAACAAAATTTCGCCTGGTCTCTGGGTAGTGAGATCGGATGCCCGTGTGTATTGTTGCGCACGTAAAAAATCCATTGGCAGTTGGAAATCGAAAAAGAGTAGTCTAACGGCTCTGTCCGGCCAAAATTTCAAGTTAATAATCTACCCAAAGTATTTCAGGATTCTCGCCTGTGCTACGGAGTTCGTGCACTGAGCTGAGATTTTCCGGACTCAGGCTTGAGCAGCACTTATGGGTTACACCGTGTTCCATGATGTTGATCCGTCGACTAAACTAAACTAAACATCTGCTGAATCCTGCCCTCATGTTTATTTGTCATTGATTTCATGAGAAAGTACATGAACATTTTCAGATCTTGAATCTAGACATCAGGAACATTGTCAACTCTGGAATTTTGACAACATGAACAATGTCAGATGTTGAATCTTAACAACATGAACATTGTCGGCTCTTGAATCTTGACAATATGAACATGGTCAACTCTTGAAATTAGCAATAGGGATATGTTCTGGATATATGGATACCAACTCTATGTTACTAATGCCAAACCTGGACAATGACAGAAACAGAGAAAAGAAAAATCACAACAACAGAAATGAGATTCCTGAGAAGAATACTCAATGTATCAAGAAGCGATAAGATCAGAAATGACTAAAGTGGGGGTTGTAGCTGCGCTAGATTTTATTAGAAGGCAGCAAGTAAAATGGTTTGGCCATGCAAGCAGGTTACCAACTAACAGTATACCACAACAAGCAGTGATATACAGACCAGAGGGAAGCAGAGGAAGAGGCCGACCACGTAAACGATGGAAGCAGGGAATAATAGAGTCCATGGGAATATCGATACATGAAGCCCATAAGCGGACACTCTCTCGCTGTTTATACTTCACCTCGACACCACAAGGTAAAAGAAGAACATGATGAAATTAGATGAATTGAGATGAGATGAGATGAGGATATGTTCTAGCTCCTGGATGTTGACAACATGGGTATGTACTAACACTTGGATGTTGGCACCATGAATATTTTCCAATTCTTGAATTTTCGCACCATGGACTTTATATCTTATTTCATGTGATTTACGATTTGTGAACAATTTATATTTGTTCCGGTACAGCAATTTATGATAATATATCTTGATTCTGGCAATAAACACATGGACCAGCCAAGTGAAACAAACAAGTAGCCAGCCAAAAGAGATACAGTCAAAAGAAAAACTTGCCGGCCTATCCCCCAGCTGGCGTCACAGGAATAAACTCTTCATCCGATAAACCAGCCAACACTGGCGCAGAAAAACTTAACAAACTTATCCCGCACCGTGAACCACCACAACTATAACCAACGCAAATTGACGCGGGTTGAACGAGGTGGAAAGTTTCTCTTTTTTTTTTTTTTTTTTTACTACAAATGGGAATCAAAATCGTAATTCGCTTGTCTTGTTGCTTGTTCTAATGTCATATTTGATTTCTTCAATGTCTCTTTCACTCCATCTATACAACTCTTCCTGGGTCACCCTCTCTTTGTATCTCAATGTTTTCATGTAGCACGCTGTTAAGAGCTCTTTGAGACTCCCAAATGACTTGATGATGGTGTGTAGCTCTGTATCAATGTTCAGTCCACAGTTGAAGAAGCATGTGGCATTCTTGAAGGATGTGTTGGGCTGTTTGTTCTTCTTGTCCACATGTGCATATTAATGATGGTACCAATTTCATTGTCTTTGTAGATGTTCAGTCTGTTCCAATATGGAATAGGGTTATCAAGTTAGTAATAATTGTCTTGTTTTGATATTTCTAATATACTGGATAAGGGTGTTCTTTTTCTTGAAAATATTGAAATATAGCTTCTTGGGAAATTTATGCACATTTTGTTATCATGTATATTTGATTAAAATATATTAAATTTTTAATTTTTATGGCTTGTTGAATAGTTGGAATGTGTGATCCTTTTGGTTTATAATAAAGCAAGAAATCTGAATAATATTATGTTAAAGTGTATAGATTATTTATGTCATCTACAGTCAGGATATAGGAGGAAGAATCAATAATTCAGTGTTCGAATATTCAATCATGATTCTATTTTAGAATCTTCAATTATCATGCAATGTTAGAATCTTCAACCATTATTCAATGTTAGAATCAACAACCATCATTCAATGTTTAAGTATACAGTTTCTTAAAGCCATCAGGGACAGTAGTCTGGCTAGTGGAGGAAGCTATCAACCATGATTCAATGTTAGAATCTTCAAACATGATTCAATGTTAGAATCTTCAATCATCATTCAATGTTAGAATCTTCAACCATGATTCAATGTTAGAATCTTCAACCATGATTCAATGTTAGAATCTTCAACCATCATTCAATGTTAGAATCTTCAACCATGATTCAATGTTAGAATCTTCAACCATGATTCAATGTTAGAATTTTCAGCCATGATTCAGTATTAGAATCAACAACCATGATTCTAGAGTATATAGTTTCTTAGTGCCACCTGGGACAGTAGTCTGGCTAGTGGAGGAAGCAATCAACAATGATCTACATTGTTGTGATGTCTGCCAAGAACTGCAACTTTGAATGTTATGAGACTGCAAGTTTCCCGGCAATTCCCTTCCATGATGTTCAATGACCACCATCATCATCACGTACCTTGTCAATAAGCATGGGTGGTCATGGTTCATCAACTCACACGACCACCAGTCTTGAATCAGGCTTGAGCTCTTGTCCCAGTCATGACATGTGGCCAAGACATCCTGATGCTCATCTCTCTGCCCTTCCCTTGCTATTGTCCCATCAATTTTGCCAGTTGTCACTAAGTTTTCTAGTTTATTTCTCCTCATAATGTACCCAAAAAATCTTGACTGTCTATGTCTAATTAATTTGTGGTATTCGTTTTTTTCTTGTAGGACTTGCTCATTGATTTGTCTGTCTGTCCATGGTATTCTTTGCTTTTGCCTCATAAACCACGCTTCCACTGCCAATATGTGTTTCTCAGCTTGTCTGCTTATTTTCTGGTGCATATTTCATATGCATACACAAGTAGAGATTCTATAAAGCATCTGAACACTCTTTTTCTCACTTCCCATTATAGCTCTTTATTAGTGAATGTGCTTTTCGTTTTGCAAAAGGCTACCTTTACCATAATTATCATCATGTGCCATGCCGATAAGCGTGGGCGGTCATGTTTTGCCATCTCACTCGATCACCAGAGTCGTGGATCAGCTCCGTGTTCCTGTCTCGACCATGCCACCTGGCCAAGCCATCCAGGTATTTACTTCTCTGCGTTCCCCTTGTTCTCTTCCCCTCGATCTTGCCAGTTGTCACCAGTTCTCTAATTTATTTCTTCTCATAATGTGACTAAACAATTGTGACTGTCTACCGTCAACCAAAGTCAGCCGACTTGTTTGAAGCACTATCTGAAGAGATGCTCCCAGTCCTGGAGATAGACACTCATTCTCAGTGTATAAAACATCACCATCAGAGAAAACATTGCAGGCACTGCGAACGGTCAGAAATAGGGTACAACAGACCGGAAGAAAATGTGCGAACAGATAATAGCTACAGCTCTCTGCACAAATTCAAACGTGTGCAGACACTGGAAATATAAGAGCAATGTACGAGGGCATCAAGCAAGCTGTCTTGATTTGGTCTGAATCCTGGACCTTGTACTCACAACAGGAAAGAAAGTTGAATTGTTTCCACATGACATGTCTGAGACGTCTCTTGGGCATATCGTGGAAAGACCATATAACAAACACATGCTTGAATGAGCGGATATTACCACAGTGCAATCCTTCCTCAAGCAGAGCGCCTCCGGTGGCTGGGCCACGTTTCTAGAATGGAGGATGAACTTATTCTCAAAGATCTCCTGTATGAAGAGCTAGCCACAGGGAAGAGGCCAACTGGAGGACTCCAAATGTGATACAAGGATGTGTGTAAACAAGATATGAAAACCCTTGGCATAGATCCAGACACGTAGGAAAGAGTTGCAACAGACAGATGTTCCTGGAGAAGAGAAGTATGAAACGGACTGGTGCTCTTTGAGCGCAATCTGATCCAACAAACTGAGGATAGGAGGTACAGGCATAAAATGCAGTCATTTACTGCGGTACCTGCCTCGTCTTACAGATGCGGAAACTGTGGCAGAGATTGTCACTCTCGCATTGGACTCTGCAGTTACTAGCGGCGCTGAGAGGAGCCTCCCCAGCGGCACATCTCTATAGTCTTACATGACTGAATGAGGCCTGCAACTACTATATGTGAGATCAGAGAGCATTATAATTTCCGAGGAATATAGCATAATTAATTCTGATGGAGAGAAAAGACAGCCAGAGGTAGCAATTATAATAGATATAGAAATGTGAGAAGAACAATATGAGTTTGTAGAAGGCAAGGGTTCAGTAAATGCTGTATATACGCTGAGAACATTAATTGAACGTTCTATAGAAGTAAACAAAAACCCACATCTACGCTTTGTTGACTACCCAAAGGCGTTCAATAAAGTAATCTATGTCAATATGATAAAGATGCTTGCAGATGTACAAATTGATGTGAAAGACCTTAGACTTGTTTTAAAAAAACATATTATGGAAACAACAAGCTGCCATGGGGATTGATAATGAAGTAGAGGTTAATATCAGCCTATTAAGAGAGGTATCAGATAGGGGTGTGTAATGTTTTCAGATCGTTAATTCCCTTTACCGTGAAAATATTTTCAGACATGTGGAAAATATTACAGGAGTCATCATTGGGGGACATAATAATTATAATTGCGGATGATACAGTATCAACTGTAGACAATGAGCAGGGTCTTCACCATTTAGTAGATGCGTTTGTTGCACACAGTGAACAACGCGGGTTGGAATTAAATTGTAAGAAGTTACAAATTATCGTCGTCACTAGGAAGAAGTAAGTACCACAATGTAATATACAAGTAAATGGGAATATTCTTTAACAAGTCATAACTGCCTTTCAGTTATACCTGTCTGTAAGTCCCATATATCTAAATGTTGGTCTCTATGTCTGCCTCTCCTGTCTGTCTGTCCCTGTGTCTCTGCTTCTCTCTCTCTCTCTCTCTCTCTCTCTCTCTCTCTCTCTCTCTCTCTCTCTCTCTCTCTCTCTCTCTCTCTCTCTCTGAGTTTGTCTGTCTGCCTGGTATGACTGTCTGTTCTGTATGACTATCTGTGCTGTCAGTCATGTCCGTTCATTATGTCTGTCAGTCAGTCCTGTCTAGCGTGTCCTCTACTACTAGGCGCGTCCACCGGGTGGTAGATTGTGTAGTGGCCTCTAGACATTTTGGCTATGGGTTAGCTGTGAATATGCTGAATAAGCAGCCGTGTACCAACACTAGTGGTGGTCACTGAGGGGAGACGAGTTAGTTGTGGTGCAGCTCTCTCTATACAATACCTCAAAACTCTTTACGTGGTCATCGGCGGGTAAGAGGCACCATATATAACCTCTTCCCCCTGCTACCTTGCAGAGTCTGTCTTTTAGACAGAGGCTATTGGAGTCAACCATACTGTTGTTTGTCCATCAAGAATGATGATGACCATTCATTTCAACCAGTGGGGTTGAATGTATGCAGCCATGAGTTCTAAGATGGCTGATAAGGCTATTTTGGCTCGAAATGTTCTTTGAGAATGTGGGCAAAGAATGCTTGACGAGAAGGATCTCCTGCAATGGTGTTTCTGTCCAGCCTGTTCTTTACAGCTCCTGCAGTCCTGGTTGCTTCACAAGTGACTACTGCACCCATGCGTAATGATGTACGCTACGAATGTCGGTCTTTGGCGTGCCATAGACCAAGTTAGGTCATGGGCCGCTCGGTGCAAATAGGCTACAGCTTCACGCACCCCAGCGTGAAGATGAGAAGTTCAAGAATCTCGCCTTGCATGAAAATTGCGAGGCGCGGCTGCAGAACGAACGAACGAACGAACGAACAGACTTTATTTTCAAAGGGTAACAAATTGGGCACGCAGGCCCGTCTTACATTCGGCCCTTCCAATCACTCATCTTTCTTTCATGAAGAGTGCATAGGAAAAAAAACATTGTCACATGAATTTTGTAAACATAAACAATGCATATTACTATGTTATAAGACACATCCACCACCCACCCACACATCCCCCATTCACTCCAACTCCCCCACCCAACCACACACACATACAATACATTCCCCCACCCATCCACCACATCCCTACACATCTCCCCACCCACACACACCTCTCATCCACCACACATCCCATCCACCCACACCCCAAGCACACATACATTCAATAACCCACACATCCCCACCTACACACATCTCCCCACCCACTCACATATCTTTTACCCGTCCCATTTCCCACCAACAATCACTCACCCAATATCCTCCTCCACCCACACACCTCCAACCACCCAACCAAACACACATTCCTCAGCCACACACACATCTCCCCGTCAACTCACATATTCCGCACCTACCCACACACAAATTCCGCACTCACCCACATAATCTCCCATCTCCCCTAGCCCACTCACTTATCCCGAGCCCACACCTACAAACATCCCCCACCATCTCCTAACCTGCACACACTCACCCACCCACATATCCTCTACCCACCCACACATCCTCTACCCACCTATCCCCCAACCAAACATCCCTTAACCACACACTCTTACTCATATACAATCACCCACCCACACATCCTCTACCCAACCACACATCCTTCACCCAACCACACATCCTCCATCCACCCATTCCCCCAGCCACACATCCCTTAACCACACACCCTTACCCATATACACACACATCCCCACCCACGCACAATCTCTCCACCCATACAAACATCCCTCACACACATCCCCACCCACCAACACATTCCCCATTCACAAACACACACCTCCCATCCACGCACACACAACCCATACATTTATCCCCTCACACATCCCTGCTCGAACCACGGTCAGGTTTTGATCGGGTTCTGAGTCTAGTAGAATGGCCAAAGAATGAGCCCCTATTTTTATTAGTAAATGTGTATTCATTGTGTAGACTCTAGTCATGTATTTGTGAGATGTACATTGTGTTCCATGCTTGGAGTCAATATAAAATGAAAACGGAGTTGTGTGTTGTTATTCCAGACACGTTGAGTTCACTCCAGTTTACGAGTTGTTATGAATAGTCCTGTGCAAGAACTTAAACTTAACTTAGGACAATGATTGGAAATGAGTCTAGCGAACAGAATACAGAGTCGCTAACCAGAAAGGTGCTGACCCAATTACATGACCACGGCAGTAACAAATGTCTTCTTGGCTTGGCCGTGGAAAAGTCCAGTTATCAGTTCGAGTGCTGGGAAAGATATGTACACCACCCGACATACAATCCCGTCTTGGGTAATCTTCAACGAGTTTACAGCAGGATCATTAAAGCACGCACGTTCAGCCATGGACGATAGTATTATTCTAATTCACCAACAACGAGCTATAACAAGCGTGCTATGTGAAGAGAGCTAACAACCAGACGCTCCTTACCAAGGCAGACGCCTCATAGCTACCTAGCATAGCAGTCGCATAATAAACTCCATGATAAATACCATGGCATGGCAGCAGTTTTCCAGGTGTCAATATGAATTCCAGAAGCTTGCAGTGAGATTTTCCGAGTGTCTTTAAAGCGTTTCTCTGGTCGCCTTGGGAGCATTTACCACAACGCAGCCTGCCGTAAAATTTCGTTTAGGGAGCCTGTTTTCTGTAGTTCCTTATGACTTGCTGTTATCAAGACGTTTCATCAGCATAACGTAAGTTATTTACATTATGTCTACTAACCAGGATTCCTGACACTCTCTTCTTCTTCTTCTTCTTCTTCTTCTTCTTCTTCTTCTTCTTCTTCTTCTTCTTCTTCTTCTTCTTCTTCTTCTTCTTCTTCTTCTTCTTCTTCTTCTTCTTCTTCTTCTTCTTCTTCTTCTTCTTCTTCTTCTTCTTCTTCTTCTTCTTCTTCTTCTTCTTCTTCTTCTTCTTCTTCTTCTTCTTCTTCTTCTTCTTCTTCTTCTTCTTCTTCTTCTTCTTCTTCTTCTTCTTCTTCTTCTTCTTCTTCTTCTTCTTCTTCTTCTTCTTCTTCTTCTTCTTCTTCTTCTTCTTCTTCTTCTTCTTCTTCTTCTTCTTCTTCTTCTTCTTCTTCTTCTTCTTCTTCTTCTTCTTCTTCTTCTTCTTCTTCTTCTTCTTCTTCTTCTTCTTCTTCTTCTTCTTCTTCTTCTTCTTCTTCTTCTTCTTCTTCTTCTTCTTCTTCTTCTTCTTCTTCTTCTTCTTCTTCTTCTTCTTCTTCTTCTTCTTCTTCTTCTTCTTCTGCTTCTGCTTCTGTTTCTGCTTCTGCTTCTGCTTCTGCTTCTTCTGCTTCTGCTTCTGCTTCTGCTTCTTCTTCTTCTTCTTCTTCTTCTTCTTCTTCTTCTTCTTCTTCTTCTTCTTCTTCTTCTTCTTCTTCTTCTTCTTCTTCTTCTTCTTCTTCTTCTTCTTCTTCTTCTTCTTCTTCTTCTTCTTCTTCTTCTTCTTCTTCTTCTTCTTCTTCTTCTTCTTCTTCTTCTTCTTCTTCTTCTTCTTCTTCTTCTTCTTCTTCTTCTTCTTCTTCTTCTTCTTCTTCTTCTTCTTCTTCTTCTTCTTCTTCTTCTTCTTCTTCTTCTTCTTCTTCTTCTTCTTCTTCTTCTTCTTCTTCTTCTTCTTCTTCTTCTTCTTCTTCTTCTTCTTCTTCTTCTTCTTCTTCTTCTTCTTCTTCTTCTTCTTCTTCTTCTTCTTCTTCTTCTTCTTCTTCTTCTTCTTCTTCTTCTTCTTCTTCTTCTTCTTCTTCTTCTTCTTCTTCTTCTTCTTCTTCTTCTTCTTCTTCTTCTTCTTCTTCTTCTTCTTCTTCTTCTTCTTCTTCTTCTTCTTCTTCTTCTTCTTCTTCTTCTTCTTCTTCTTCTTCTTCTTCTTCTTCTTCTTCTTCTTCTTCTTCTTCTTCTTCTTCTTCTTCTTCTTCTTCTTCTTCTTCTTCTTCTTCTTCTTTCTTCTTCTTCTTCTTCTTCTTCTTCTTCTTCTTCTTCTTCTTCTTCTTCTTCTTCTTCTTCTTCTTCTTCTTCTTCTTCTTCTTCTTCTTCTTCTTCTTCTTCTTCTTCTTCTTCTTCTTCTTCTTCTTCTTCTTCTTCTTCTTCTTCTTCTTCTTCTTCTTCTTCTTCTTCTTCTTCTTCTTCTTCTTCTTCTTCTTCTTCTTCTTCTTCTTCAGCGTTCCGTGCCATTGAGGTTCTTTGCTGCAGTTAGAACCTGTCTCCATTCGTCTCTCTGGTTGACCCTCTCTTGACATATTTTCTGTATATCTGATATGTTCATACTACAATGAGAACAAACCATGAAACATTACACAAGCTTGTTCGGTGCCCTTCTTTATACACGTATACACTGAAATGTTCCTATCAAGTTGTTGATTGTGAAGGCTGCTGTTTGTTGCCAATATATATTCTTTATTATTTTCAGGTCTTTGCCTTCAATGTTCAGTTGCTTCATAACTGTATTATATCCTCAGGTTTCACATTTTCAAATGCTTTTGTGTAGTCTATGAAACATACGTACAGATCAGTTTGTACTTCTTTAGCTCTTTCTAATTGTGTTCCTGAGAAAATGGGAAACGAAACATTGTGTTTATAAACGTTACTAGCCACCCCAATTGGTTTCACGATCTGCTTCTTCTACTCCTCCTCTTAATTCTTCGGCGGTAAACCTTAGACTCTAAGGCAGGTATCCAGATGTAATCCGGAAGTACAGTATTGGAAGTAACCTAACATTAGTTAGTTAGTTAGTTAGTTAGTTAGTTAGTTAGTTAGTTAGTTAGTTAGTTAGTTAGTTAGTTAGTTAGTTAGTTAGTTAGTTAGTTAGTTAGTTAGTTAGTTAGTTAGTTAGTTAGTTAGTTAGTTAGTTAGTTAGTTAGTTAGTTAGTTAGTTAGTTAGTTAGTTAGTTAGTTAGTTAGTTAGTTAGTTAGTTAGTTAGTTAGTTAGTTAGTTAGTTAGTTAGTTAGTTAGTTAGTTAGTTAGTTAGTTAGTTAGTTAGTTAGTTAGTTAGTTAGTTAGTTAGTTAGTTAGTTAGTTAGTTAGTTAGTTAGTTAGTTAGTTAGTTAGTTAGTTAGTTAGTTAGTTAGTTAGTTAGTTAGTTAGTTAGTTAGTTAGTTAGTTAGTTAGTTAGTTAGTTAGTTAGTTAGTTAGTTAGTTAGTTAGTTAGTTAGTTAGTTAGTTAGTTAGTTAGTTAGTTAGTTAGTTAGTTAGTTAGTTAGTTAGTTAGTTAGTTAGTTAGTTAGTTAGTTAGTTAGTTAGTTAGTTAGTTAGTTAGTTAGTTAGTTAGTTAGTTAGTTAGTTAGTTAGTTAGTTAGTTAGTTAGTTAGTTAGTTAGTTAGTTAGTTAGTTAGTTAGTTAGTTAGTTAGTTAGTTAGTTAGTTAGTTAGTTAGTTAGTTAGTTAGTTAGTTAGTTAGTTAGTTAGTTAGTTAGTTAGTTAGTTAGTTAGTTAGTTAGTTAGTTAGTTAGTTAGTTAGTTAGTTAGTTAGTTAGTTAGTTAGTTAGTTAGTTAGTTAGTTAGTTAGTTAGTTAGTTAGTTAGTTAGTTAGTTAGTTAGTTAGTTAGTTAGTTAGTTAGTTAGTTAGTTAGTTAGTTAGTTAGTTAGTTAGTTAGTTAGTTAGTTAGTTAGTTAGTTAGTTAGTTAGTTAGTTAGTTAGTTAGTTAGTTAGTTAGTTAGTTAGTTAGTTAGTTAGTTAGTTAGTTAGTTAGTTAGTTAGTTAGTTAGTTAGTTAGTTAGTTAGTTAGTTAGTTAGTTAGTTAGTTAGTTAGTTAGTTAGTTAGTTAGTTAGTTAGTTAGTTAGTTAGTTAGTTAGTTAGTTAGTTAGTTAGTTAGTTAGTTAGTTAGTTAGTTAGTTAGTTAGTTAGTTAGTTAGTTAGTTAGTTAGTTAGTTAGTTAGTTAGTTAGTTAGTTAGTTAGTTAGTTAGTTAGTTAGTTAGTTAGTTAGTTAGTTAGTTAGTTAGTTAGTTAGTTAGTTAGTTAGTTAGTTAGTTAGTTAGTTAGTTAGTTAGTTAGTTAGTTAGTTAGTTAGTCGCAGTTCCAACTTCACAGCAACAGGTCGTCCCCATTATGCTCCGTTCCTGTGCCAGTGAATATCACAAAAAACGCTCCCCACTGCCCAATGTGAAAAGTGGAAAAGACAGGAGTCTCGACAAACAACAGCCTGCACAGATACACTGTGCATAATGCCGCCGCCAGAATGTCAACACACCAGTCCCCCACGAAACACCCAATTCATCTCTGATGGAATCGGCAGTCATTTTCCTATCTGGATGTTTCCTAGATGTTCACCCACACAGTCCACGAAAATACAGTTCATCACCGACGGCAGTGGCAGTCTAACCAGAAGCACAGCAGCCACGCATTTCTGCATAAGGCAAAAACCGGTCAACTCTGGGACATAGCCACCTGCCATCGCTCTGAACATGCAGATGCAGTCATGTTCCAAAAAAAAAAAAAACAACCTTGGGCAGATTCAAAAGCACTTCACACGAAACTCACAGCTCACAGTGTCGCGCCACGCACTCACTCAGTAGCAGGGCGACGGAACCATCAAACCTCCTTAGTCGCCTCTTACGACAATGCGTGGTAGGCTACAGTGTTGCTATTCTTTGCTTCCCTAG
This sequence comes from Cepaea nemoralis, assembly GCA_014155875.1. Taxonomy (NCBI): domain Eukaryota; kingdom Metazoa; phylum Mollusca; class Gastropoda; order Stylommatophora; family Helicidae; genus Cepaea; species Cepaea nemoralis. Next base: position 587,721 of record JACEFZ010017245.1, read on the forward strand.
TTTGCCATTGCTTTCTGAGCGATCGGCTCACATACCCCGTAAGTAACCAACGCGACGCGATCCGCTGCCGAATTTCGCGCAGCTGTGTTCTTCACGCAGATATACGGGATTACGGAGAACGACGTTAACCTCTTAGCCAGGGAGACCGCCTGTGAACATGTATGTGTATGCAATCCAGAAGAAATCAGGAACCTTGGAACGTAATCAACATCGAACAATTAGTATAATGAGCCCCATCACAAAGATTTTGCTAAGAATTATCATGCAAAGAGTTAGGAAGAAAATAAAACCCGAAATAGGAGACGAACAATGTGGGTTTGTAGAAAGAAAGGGTGCAGTAAATGCTGTGTATATGTTGAGAACATTAATTGAACTTTCTATAGAAGTAAACACAGGCCAAACCGAAGTAATGCAAGTTAGCAGATCGCCGGGTCCCCTAAGTATACAGATAAATAGCACAACTATGAAACAAGTTAAAGAATTCAAATATTTTGGAAGTATGATCCCAGAAAATGGCAGATTTGACAGAGAAATCGAAATCATATGTCAAAAAGCTAGTGCACTTACATATCAACTATCACCCTTACTGAAACATCCAAATATACTAATGTCCGCAAAACGACAGATAATAAACAGCAAATTCACACCAACCCTATGCTACCAATCTCAAACCTGGACTTTATTCAAATCACATTTTCGCAAAATCAGTACCTGCAAGATGAGATGCCTGAGGAGAGATGCCAACTTAACAATCCGAGACCGAGTAAGAAATTCTGTTATCAGACAGACTGTGGGATCAACACCTTGTGCTACATTTATTGAAAGACAGAAGATCAAGTGGTTTGGCCATGTCGTTAGAATGCAACACCAACAACTACCATCACTGGCCTTACATCAAAGATCATCTGCGACGAGACCAAGAGGACGTCCAAGAAGAAAATGGATTGACGACATCAAAGACATTATACAACCACACGGAATGACACTATCCAGTGCCGCCCACCGGGCGCTGGAATTCAAATTATTCCTCCCCACGTCGCTTGACGGCAGAAATGGAAGATGATGATGATGATGACGATGATGGTGATGATGATGATAATGATGATGATGATGATGATGATGATGATGATAGTGGTGATGATAATGATGATGATGATGATGATGATGATGATGATGATGATGATGATGATGATGATGATGATGATGATGATGATGATGATGATGATGATGATGATGATGATGATAGAAGTAAATACAGACTTATATCTTTGCTTTATTGACTACACAAAGGCTTTCAATAAAGTAAGATATATCAACATAATGAAGATGCTTACAGATCTATAAATTGATGGGAAAGATCTTAGACTCATAAAAAACATTTATTGGAAACAATAAGCTGCCATAAATATTGATAATGAAGTAGGTCGATATCAACCTATTAAGAGAGGTTTTAGACGGGGAGTGTAATGTTTCCAGATCTGTTTTTCCATGTACAGTGAATATATTTTCAGAAATGTTGACAATATGAAAGGAACCATTATTGGGAGATTTAATACTAATAATATCAATAACATTAGATATGTGGATGATACAGCATTGATTGCAGACAATAATCAGGATCTACAGCATTTAGTAGATGCGATTGTTGCACACCATGAACAAGTTGGGTTATAATTAAATTGTAAGAAGACACAGATTATGGTCGTCACTAGGAAGAACGAAATACCACAACGTAATATACAAGTAAATGGGAATATTCTTAAACAAGTGAATCGTTACAATTATCTCGGAACAGTCATAACATCTGATGGGAGATGTCTTGAAAAGATTAGAACAATCATCGCCATGACAAAGGCAGCCTTTTGCAAGATTAAAAACATACTGACCAATAAAAAGATACCATTTGCAAAGAGAAAAAGGGTGTTGCTACATAGAACCTGTGCTTTTGTATGGATGTGAAGCGTGGACAATGAGCAGACAAGCATCAAACATCTGATGGCTGTGGAAATGTGATTTCCGATGAAATTGCAAAGAATACTATGGTCAGACAGAAAAACCAATGACCAAGTCCTACAAGAAACAAATGAAAACCGTAAACCGATTAGAGAAATTCTGTTGCGATTTTTCTTTTCTCAATTTCTGTCATTGTCCAGGTTTGGCATTGGTAACATAGAGTTGTTAGGAAGATGGTGTTGTAAAGTGCTTTCTTAGTAGATATTGATACATGTTTGTTCTTTAGTATTGGTGCCATTTGTCCAATGAGTTGGAGTTGGTTTGCCTTATTGCATCTATATTCGATCTCGTCTTTAGATTTGCTATTTGATGATATTATACTTCCTAGGTACTTGAAACTCTTTCCTTGTTACAAGGGATGTTCGTTTAGGTGAATTGTTATTTTTTTCTTCTTTAGTTATAGTCATTACCTCTGTTTTACTTGTGCTAATTTTGATGTTATGTTCCTTACACATTTCGTTTAGACCAGTGTTTCCCAACGTGGGGCCCACGCCCCACAGGGGGGCAATTCGATTGTTAAGGGGGGGGGGGGGGATTCGAAAATGGAAGAAATCGGCTGGATATAACAAAACGGGCAGACTTGAGACTGGAGTTAACTAAATTGGAACCTGACATAAAATATCTTTGCAGCAAGCATCAAGCGCAAGGATCTCACTAAATTTAAATAATAAATAATTACTAATAATTAAAATAATATAGAAAAACCTTTCATTAAAATTATTTTGTTCTTGAATTTCAGTTCTCCATATATGTTTTGAAAATTTACTTACTGGGTTTGCTCAATAATTTCCTATTGATTTCTCTCTAAAACCTATCATTCAAGTTTCTTTAGTGAACATTTCAATTTTTGAATATTAATTTAAAATAATGTATGTTGGGGGGGGGGGGGGGGGGGGGGGGGGGGTGGGGGGGGGGGGGGGGGGAGGGAGGGATAAGAATTTTAGAAAGGCTTAGGTGAAGCATAGCACAAAAAAAGGTTGGGAAACACTGGTTTAGACCAGGGGTGGGCAAACTATGGCCCGCGGGCCGCATCCGGCCCGCCAAGTGATTTCATGCGGCCCACGAGGGCATCTAGAAATAACAATTTTAAATTCGTTTTTAAGCTATTTTGTTGAATTTTACAGAATTTCATGAACCGTTATGATGAGTGTCAATAACAATCGTAAGATTGAAGATGAATGCCGTGTTTTTAATGATGAATGGACAACTAAGTACTGTTTTATAAAGGTTGGTAGCAAATCATTTTGATTGTTGTGTCGTGAGTCAGTGGCTGTCTTCAAGGAGTACAATTTAAAAAGACATTATCAAACAAAACATTCCGATTTCGGATACAATTTAACGACCGAAGAGAAAGAAAGGAAATGCCTTGAGTTGGTTGAAAACTTTGGAGAAACAGCAAACTGTTTTCACTAACCATTCTTCAATTCAAGATGCTGCAACTGAAGTTAGTCTTGTGCTGTGACACAGAATTGTAAAACAGAACAAGCCATTTTATGATGGCGAGTTCATCATGGAATGTTTGCTAGATGCAGCAAACATTATGTGTCCAGAACACACACACACACACACACACACACACACACACACACACACACACACACACACACACACACACACACACACACACACACACAAACACACAAACAGATTTTACAATATTACTTTATCAAGGAGATCAGTGGTCAGACGTGTTGACAAGATCAGTGACAATTTGATGCATAAACTTCAAGATGCAAGTAAAAATATTTTGTGGTACTCTCTTGCATTGGATGAGAGTACCGATGTACATGATACTGCCCAATTATTGATATTTATACGTGGAGTAAACACTTCTTTCAAACTCACTGAAAAGTTACTGAATATTGAGTCACTCAAAGACACAACCACAGGCCATGATATATTCAATGCTGTTACTAACTGTATTGAAAGAACTAGGTGTGGTTTGGAACAAGATGGCAAATGTTACAATTGACGGAACTCGTGCTTTGACTGGAAAAAATGTAGGTCTTGTAAAGTTGATAAGTGATAAGATTAAAATAGAATATCCAGACCACACAATATTACCACTTCACTGTGTGATTCATCAAGAAAGTCTGTGTAAACTGTTTTGAATATCAAGCATGTTATTGACCCAGTTATCAGTGTCATCAACCTCATCAGATCAAGACGACTTAATCACAGACAGTTCAAGTCATTACTTGACGATTTGGAAACTGAACATTCCGATGTCCGAACAACACCAATGTTCGATGGCTGAGTCTCGACAAGGTGTTGAGAAGAAATAGTGATGTTCATAGAGATGAAGGGCATTGCATGTGACTTTAATACTAACATTGTAAATAAAGAGTAGCAGTTAGACTTTATGTTTGCCATTGAAATTATGGAAAAGTTAAATGAACTGAATGTCAAACTTCAGGGCAATGGTGTGTTTGCACATGAATTATATGTATATGTAAAATCATTTCAGGCAAAACTCTCACCGTTCTCCAGACAAGCAAGTGAAAAAAGATTGTATCACTTCCCTTTGCTGAAACAAGAAACCATTTCTGTGAAATAACTGAAAAATACAAAGCCCAATTAGATGCATTGATTGAAGAATTTGGATGGAGATTACAAGATGTCAAGAAATTAGAGCCATAGTTCAATATTCTCAGTTCACCTTTTAGTGCAGAAGCTGATACGGCCACAAATTTCAGCATATCAATGGGTAAATATCCACTCCTGTAAATATCATTCAACAGTTTGGTTTATATATAACTACTCCAAATTGTCCCAATACTTCTAATTCTTCTATTGTAATTTCATCTGGCCCAACTATTTTTCCTTTCTTCATATGTTTTACAGCGTCATCGACATCTTCTGTTAGAATAGGTGGACCTTCTAAGTTACTTTCTTCTATTAATTCTTCCTTATCTCCGTCATATAATTCTCTGATATACTCATTCCACCGCTTCATTATAGCACCTTCCTCCAATAAAATCTTTCCTGTTTTTAATTTCAAACACCCTGTATTTATTATTCTTATTTTTCTTCCCGTGAGCTCATTGATTTGTCTGTGCATATTTTGTGTCTGTCTTTAATGGAATTTAATTCATTTTTGTTTGCACTGCTTGTTTAACCAACTTTCTCTTGCCTTCACACATTTATCTTTTATTTCTTTATTTATTTTAGCATATTCTTGTTTGTCATTTTTTACTCTGTTTTCTTTTGTCCATCAGAATTAAGATTTCTTCATTCATTCATTTTGTTTCTTAGCTATCTGGCTTCTCTCCGGTAATATTTATTTGCGAGTTTGATGAATGAAATCCCTTAACATTTCCAATTGTTTATTTATACTCTGCATTTTGGCAATGCTATTGCACTGTAAATATTTTTCATAGTCACTCTGTATTGTTATTAAATTTCTTTATGGACTTTCAGAACCTCTTTATTAAGTCTCACGTTCCTAATCATTTTTTCCCTCTACTTAATTTTACTTTTATTTGTCCTCATAGTGGTGTGGTACATGATCACTATTTCAGTCTGCACCAGGCCACTGTCTTTACATTAATTAAAGCATTTCTAAATCTTTTATTAATTAGTATGCAGTCAATTTGGTAGCTTATTTTCTTATCAGGGCTTTTCCATGAGTATACTGTATTCTCGTATATTATGGTGATTAAACCATGTGTTTCCAATTATCATATCATTGATAATTGCCCATTCTATTAGTTTTTCTCCTCTTTCATTCCTTGTACCTAAACTATAATACCCCACTCAATCAATCAATCATGTGCCATGCCGGAAAGCATGGGCGGTCATGACTCGCCATTTCACTCGATCACCAGCGTCGTGGATCAGCTCAGTGTTCCTGTCTCGTCCATGCCACGTGGCCAAGCCATCCAGGTATTTTCCTCTCGGTCTTCCACTTGGTCTGTTCCCTTCGATCTTGCCAGATTGCTAAGTTCTCCAATCCATTTCTTTTCATAACATGTCCAAAAAATGTTGACCGTCTTCGTCTAATTTCTCTAATCAATTTACGATTTTCATTTGTCTCCTGTAGTACTTGGTCATTGGTTTTTCTGTCTGTCCATGGCATTCTTTGCATTGTCCTCAGAAACCACATTTCTGCAGCCACCAGATGTTTTTCAGCTTGACTGCACATTGTCCAAGTTTCACATCCATACAAAAGAACAGGCTCGATGTATCCCCTCAACACTCGTTTTCTCGTTTCAATTGACATCTTTATATTGGTCAGAATGATTTTCATCTTGCTAAAGGCTACTTTCGTCATGGCGATTCTTGTTCTAATCTCTTCAAGGCATCTCCCATCAGATGTTATGACTGTTCCGAAATAATTGTATCGATTCACTTGTTGAAGAGTATTCCCATTTACTTGTATATTACATTGTGGTACTTCGTTCTTCCTAGTGACGACCATAACCTGTGTCTTCTTACAATTTAATTCCAACCCCAGCTGCTCACTGTGTACAACAACTGCGTCTACTAATTGTTGTAGATCTTGTTCATTGTCTGCAATCAATACTGTATAATCTGCATATCTAATGTTATTGATGTTTCGTCCTCCAATGCTGATTCCATTTATATCTTCTACATTCCTGAAGATATTTTCACTGTATAGGGAAAAAAGATCTGGAGACATTACACATCCCTGCCTAACACCTCTCTTAATAGGTTGATATTGTCCCACTTCATTATCAATCCTTATTGCAGCTTGTTGTTTCCAATATATGTGTTTTATTAGTCTTTCCCATCAATTTGTAGATCTGAAAGCATATCTACCATTTTGACATGTCTAACTCTATCAAAAGCCTTTGTGTAGTCAATAAAGCAAAGGTGAATATCCTTGTTTACTTCTATAGCGCGTTCAATAACTGTTCGCAGCATATACACAGCATTTACTGTACCCTTTCCTTCTACAAACCCACATTGTTCTTCCCCTATTTCAGGTTGTATTTTCTTCCTCACTCTTTGCATGATAATTCGTAGCAAAATCTTTGTGATGTGGCTCATTATACTAATTATTCAATGTTGATCACATTCCAAGGTTCCTGATTTCTTTGGGATTGCAATAAATATAGTTACATAATTCAGAAGGTATATCACCAGTATCATATAATGTGAATATAATTCTACTAAAGCTTTAATCATTTCTGTTGTGATGTTATCTGCACCGGAGGCCTTGCCAGCTTTCATATACTTAAGAACATTTCGAACCTCCATCTTCAAAATTGGCGGCCCTTCATTATTAAATACCCCACTACATCCTCCACTTTTCCTTTTCCTACTTTCACATTAAAATTTCCAAGTATTATTTTATTTCTTGTGATCCAGTTTGAGCCATCACCATTTCTATTTCGTCGTAAAAGTGTTGTATTTCTTCATCACTATTGCTTGTTGTTGGTGCATATACTTGTATAATATTTATATCTATTGGTTTACCTTTGATTTTGACAATAATAACTCTATCTGAAATACACCAGTATCCATTAACTGAATTGGCTGTTTCTTCGTCAAAAATTATTCCTACACCTTTTTCATGTGTATCCCCTCCAGAATAAATTATTGTGTGGTTGTCAGCTATAATTTTGCCCGATCCATTCCATCTCATCTCACTTACGCCTAGTATATTCATTTTCATGCTATCCATCTCTCTTAGAACATTGTTCAAATTTCCTAGCTCATTTAATGTCCTAACATTCCATGTTCTTACTCTAAATTTATTTATTTTAGTTATGATCTTGCCATCAGTAGCTGGATGACGGTCTGGTGTCACCTGTGGCTCATGACTGTCCCTACCGGACGAGGCTGTCCTAAGACAGTCATTAACGTCGTTCACTAACTCTGAAATGGGGTTTGCCACGAAGTCTTGGAAGATAGTGTGGTTGGTTCCTCTTGCCTTCCACATTCACATGGTGGTCTTTTACCTCTGCCTTTGTCAGCCATTTCCGACTGTCAGGACAAGTGAGTGCCCTGCTCTGCTCAGCTGCAGAGTTGTCCACTTATTGCGGTGGATACTCGGTTCCCAGGGCTACGTTAGCCACACATGGTGCGTTTCCATCCTCTACCGCGGGGAGGTGCAGTTGGGATTTTCCCTTCCTAGAGTTATGGTCTATGACCACAACTCTCCAGTACTTGTTTAGAGGATAAGAGAGGGATGTGTGTGGTTAATTTCCTGTACACTATTTGTGGCCCTAGGAGGCCAGTAAAAAAATGTTCTTTCCCCATATAGGGGGACTTTTAAGAAGTGAGGAACGTGCCTACATTGAAAGTATACATATATAAATTTATAAAATCAGTATATAGATAAACCGTGAATTATAAAATGTAAGTAATTAAAAATTGAAAACAGATTTTATAAGAAGTCTGTAAGTGTTAAATTGATTTTTAACAAATTCTACTTAAACATTAATTTTCATGTTCGCCAAATATAGTGAAGAACTTCATTATCAGATGGTAATATCATGTCCAATATAGAATTATTTTTTTTTTTGAACTAAAGTAATCTCCCTTGTAAAAATTTCTGATATTTTTTTATGTCCCTTACCCAAAGATTATATAAGTGTTTTTATTTTAGATATCTTGTAATTCCGCAGAATGCTTGAACATAATTATTAAGTGTACTGATCAATTAAGGCATTACTATCATGTTATTATGATCTTTTAAATATGTTTTAAGCAATAAGCAACTAGGGAAATGCATTCGCAGTTGAATTGTATGATTTGTTATTATATGTCGGAAGATATCAACATTGATGGGAAAGATTTAAGAATAATAAAGAATATTTACTGCAACCAAGTAGCAGCAATTAAAATGAGAAATAAAGAGGGTAGCTGCGAACAGATAAAGCTAGGAGTACGACAGGATTGTGTCTTGTCACCAGACCTCTTCTCCCTATATAGCGAAGTAATAATGCGAGCGATCAAAGAGACGTCAGGAATACTAGCCGGGTACCAGGCGTTCGAAGCTCAGCTGCGACCATGTGTGCAGCAGACCATGTTACGTTGTGTTATAACATGCTGGTATGGGAGCCGGTCGTTCAGAAAGCAATGGCAAACTACTGAACGTAACACTTGCCTAGTACATCAACAGCATCTGAAAAATGCCGGTGTTGACTGCAACGTCCCGTAAGGGATGCGCAACAAATAAAAATATACTCTATTATATACTTTATAATGAATGAACAGTAGGATTTCATTAAACATATGGACTTCTCCATGTCAAGAAACCTCAGTTATATTGACGTCAATTGCATAAAGTATCATCGTTTGTTGGTCTACAATGGGGCATCATCATATTTGCTGATTTTTGTCATTTTGGAGAGTCAAAATCATCGTTTCATGATGAAGAAATTCGCCTTCATAATGAATGAGGAGCTGAATTGTCATGTTCATATTGACTTCTCCGATGTCAGGAAACCCCAGTGGTATGGACGTCAATTGAGTACAGTATCAGTATCCTTTGAGCACAATGGACCACAATGGCCATATCGGCAGTAATCTACTACCGATTACCATTTTGGGAAGCATGACTTAATGGCCTTTATCCATGAAAGGGTTGTGAAGTCCTCAGAGATTTGTTTTTTTTTTTTCGTAAATGGAGTCTGCAAGATGATTCTATAGGAAATAGATTGTTTTTCTCGTTGGGAATATATGTGTCCTCTATAGATAATGGAATGATTTGTTTTTTTTCCTGTTGTTTCGATGAAACCGTAGCATAATCAAAATACTCTATTTTCGTCATCGTGGAGTTGCCGACTCATCGAT